>ML806436.1:49736-64678 GCA_009831015.1 Picea engelmannii
ATGGATATTATAGAAACTCTCCTCATTTTTTATGCTCTCAAAATACCACTCTTAGGTGCTCTACTCAACTATGGAACAAATACAATGATAAATAATGGAACCCCTTCTCCTCCTAGCAGCCTAGTATTTAACATTGTTTGATAAGCATCTAGGGGTAGGGTTTGGACCTTCTAGAATATTTCTGAAATTCCATACATCACTAGCCCTATATGTGTGAGTAATGGGAGTTGACGTGGAATCCACTCATACCATGGTGGTCAACATGGCAACTCAACTTCCAGGAGACATAAATTTTTCGTACAAGCTCTGATTGTTGCAATTTTTGCATTGTTGGAAAGGTCTCGATATGTAAAACAACATCAAGGGGTCTAGCTAATGCTAGAAAATTTTTGACCCCCCAAAATTCCATTCGATGACTCAAAATGGATTTGGAAGGTTTCAAACCCCAATTTTCGAAACTGAGCCTTGCCATTAAAATTACAGATCGAGCACCACATGTCCCTTGTGATCGATGACTGTAATCCACTTCGGGACTTCAATGTTTAGGAGTTTCGAACACTCTAAATACTTTTTCCTCCAAATTAATTCGTATCCGGAGTTATAGATCGAGCGTCACGCATCCCTCGTGATCGACGACTGTGATCTACTTCAGGACTTCGACGTTCGAGTGTTTCGAACACTCCAAAGCCTTTTTCCTCTGAATTAGTCCATACTCAGAGTTACAGATGGAGCAGCACATGTCCCTCATGATCGACGATTGTGATGTACTTTGGGACTTCAATATTCGGTAGCTTCGAATACTCCAAATCATTTTTCCTCTGAAGTACTGTGTACCCGGAGTTACAGATCGAGCGCCACGCGTCGCTCGTGATCGGCGACTATGATATACCTCGGCACTTCGACACTTCTAGAATTTTCGAAGCACCTCTAATCCTCCAAAGTCTCGAAGTCCCAGACTCCCGGAATCCCAATCATTTCACCAACAACGGGGGCGAGGTGGACATGTACCAGGGGCTGACACGTAGTTGGGTTACGACCAACACTTGCCCTCATCTCGAATGACACATATCACACTCAAAAGGGGCTATAGGGTATGTGATGTGCATGAATCCAAGTGGCACATGGCTCGTCAAGATTAAAACCACATCACCATGGATGGCGGCACTGCGCCTTGTCGTTTCAGTCTGATCGTCTTTCAATCTCCCTCATATTTTCACGGTCTAGATCTAGCCAATACCAATTTATTCACATATCAACGGTTCATAGTGATTGTGGGGCCCCAACGTGCTTTCTCTTTATCAGAGAGCTCAATCTCATCAATCTGAAAAGTGCTCACATGAATCTGTTTAATCATGGTTGTTGATTCTCCAGCTCGACAAGACCAATGATGATGGTTGATTACGGGACATGAACTAGCACGTCTGTTAATTTCACCTTCACGCTCCGCAATGATTCCCAACCATCGATCTTCGTTCATAGATCGAAGTTTCATAGTGATTGCGAGGCCCAATCTCCACAATATGGAAAGTGCTCCCCCGACTCTGTCTAATCGTGGTTGTTGATCTGTCTAATTGTGGGCCATGAACTAGCATGTCCATTAATTTCACCTTCACGCTCTGCAATGATTCTCAACCATCAATCTCTGTTCACAGATCGACTATTCACAGTGATTGCGAGGACCAATCTCCGCAATCTGGAAAGTGCTCTCGTGACTCATTATAATAGTGGTCGTTGATCTTCCACCCTGACGAGGTCAACAAAATTGGGTGATTGCGGCTTGTGAAATAGCACGTCCGTTAATTTAACCTTCACGCTCTGCAATGATTCCCAACCATCAATCTAATCGAACGGCTGTTGTTTGATCCGTTAACTCCAATGGATCTTTGAGTCAATTTGACGATGGAGATAGGTTTTCCTCCCACTGAATGGCTCGAGTTCATCTCGTCTGTCAGGTTCTTGATTCATCTACAGCTCTTGTTACTCAGGGAGTTCAGGTAACTTTGACTATCATGGAGGTTGACATCCCAGGACGTCGAACTCGAAACTCCGAAACCATTATGAGTTATCTACTTTCGAGATTAGCCTAGGGTTCATGAACCAAGTCACATGGACCTTCAGATGACTCTCAGGATATGAGATCTACGCTTAGATGATTTTTGGTTAAGGTTGTGGGCATGAGTTCAAGGTCTCCCAGGATACTGGTTTGAAGGAAACACCTTCCTAATTCACAAAAATTTAATTTCTAGAATAGGGCGGGGTAACCTCGTGATATTACCGATGTCGTAGCAGTGCCAAGAGGATTTGTCTGACTCCGGAGCTGTGAGGTATCCCCTTGGGGAAAACACCTTTGAGGGTTAAACTAGAGCATATGGGAAAATAAGAAGAATAAGTTCTCAAGGAAGCCAACGTATACACACAACTTAACCATTTCAATATAGAAAACATTTATAGACATGTAAATCCATGCATATAACCATTAATTCCCAATTAAATGCATAGAGTATGAAAAAACTTATCAGAACCAGATAACATGAAGCGACTGCTAGAAGGGTGCTCGCTTCCACCCAACCATAGGCTCAGTCACTCCTAATGGATTTGCCACTAGCCACCCCCGAGATAGACCACAATGCTTTGAGATTGAATCTCTTCTTTTGGGACATAAATAGATAGGGATGAAGGTTACTCTCCTTCTCCCGACTCAATCTCTATTTCTCGTGATCATAACACACTCTTTTCACAATTCTCCCTTGAACCCAAGATCTCATTATCTCGTCTTTGCACTCTTCATAGGTCCTCCTCTGTCCACCAAGCCTTCCTTTCTTGCCTTTCTCATCAAGATTTTGTGTGGCCCGAATTCCTAGTCTGTGGTAAGGTTTGGAAGCCTTACAGATGGGTGGTCTACCTCATCCCCTCATTAACTCTTGAGGAGGTATTCCCACCTACCAGCCTGACTAACATTCTTTCCTGGGTCAGAGGTTTGTTTTGATCCTAAGAAATTAAATCCAAAAAATTATTGGTCCGGTGAAGGTTAACGCAACCATTCCTGGTCTCCTTCACCATCTCTTTCACAACATTCGTGGTCTCTCTTAGCACATCCCCTTTCCAACAGTCATGCAACACTTATAAATTTTCTATTAAAATAACATAATTTACATTCATTGACCTTTTATACAAAGGTCCATAAAATCAAACATTCACACATATGGAGTTTGCCATAGTCTCTTGGCCAATATAGTTATATTTACAAACTGGGGGAAATATGGTGTTACACCAGTGGGGATTAGCGCATGCATAAGTTCAGTGGTATCTATATGGGAAGATGGAGAAAGCAGACATGTGAACCCGAGGCATAAATGGAACGTTCACGGGGGGATAGTGAGCCACAAGTTCTAGCAAGTTTTTCAAAAGAGTTACAACAATCCATACATCAGACAGAAAGTCCACTTGTGCACCATCTACAGGAGAACCAATAGGCAATGCGCAGGGGACATTTTGAGATGAGGGAGACCTTGGAGAGAGTAAATTCCATCTAGGAGAATATTGTGCAAGTCCTATTATAGATGACACATGCAGGAAAGGGGCAAGAAACCTATGAAAGCAAAGAAGCCAATGATTCTCATGGAGAAACTAGACCCCATCAGGAGCATAGCCTTCACTACCAGACCGAGGGATAGAGTTATGGAGGAGGGGATATTAAGGGGCCAACACACAATAGAACTAACCCTAGACCCTACCTACCTACCTTTTTGGATAACCAACGACAACACAACTATCATGATGAAATTGAGGACAATTTTGAGCAGTATGCTAGGGAATATAACTCATTGAGTGCAGGATTCCAAAGACAAGTCACACTGGATCAATATTGTGGGATCAAATTCATGGGTAATCCCAAACGGTATCACCAAAACAACTATGAATTGGAGCGTAGGGCGGGTAAGATGGAAATCCCATACTTTGATGGATATTCCAAGGTGACTGCACAAGCTTGGGTGCAGAAACTTGATACCTACCTACAACTTAACCCAATGAGAGAGATGGATGCCATCAAGTTTTCCACCATGTACTTGGAGGGAAAATCTCATGATTGGTGGTACCATGGGTTAACTACACTAGGCCACTATTAGATCACTACTTACACATAGTTGACACATAAGCTTATTGAGAGGTTTGACCAGGGGGATCCAGAACTAGATTTTAGGGATCTTACCTAGTTCATACATATAGGGTCACCATAGGTATATATAGAGGAGTTTCAGAGGATAACTGTTATGGTGCAGGATGTGTCTCAAGCGAGACTAATGATGCTCTTCACTTACCAACTTACAAGATGCTATATGGAAGACTAGAGACTTGGGATCAGCAACAAATACTAGATTTACCCCTAGACCTCCTCTAAACCCAAGGGGAAGAGACCAAAGACCTCCCGTGAACCAAGGGGGAAGAGACCAGTGGGGGTTTGACCGAGGAAGGAGTATAATGGATAAGACTACTATGAGGGAATTGAGAAGGAAGAAATTGTGCTTTACTTGCAAAGAGCCTTGGGATCCAACACACAAACACATGGGCAAAGGCAAGGCTCACTACATTGAAGTAGTTTCTGATGATGAAGAAGAGGGAGGTTTCTACCATCTATAGAACATGGAGGCATATCCCATAGAAAATGCAGAAGAGGAGGATGAAAGTCACGACCTTACAACAAATGAGGAGGTAACAATAAGATCTATCAGTGGGGTACCCAAATTCAACACCTTCAAGATGAGTGGGGTGCTACAGGGGCAGGAAATTTCGGTTCTCATTGATGGGGGTTCTTCACACAACTTCATTGAGTCATCCCTACTGCAAAAAAGACACATACATATAGTTTAATTTGAAGGTTTTCGTGTGGAGGTAGCAGGGGGCGCACTATGCCTTGTGATAGGTATATTCTAGGAATGAAGCTTACATTGGGTAGGCATGATTTGGAACAAGATTTCTATGTAATGGATCTTCCATACACTAATATCATCCTTGGAGTTTAGTGGCTTAGTATGTTGGGGCCAATCACTACCGCATACAAGACCATGGAGATTTCTTTCACAGAATAAAATGGGAAAAAGGTGGTTCTCAGGGGTATGACAGGAAACACACCTAGAGTGGTGAAAACAAAGCGCATGGAGGCCATCTTCAGGAGGGAAGACATTGCATATGTAGAATAATGTAGAATATCGGTTCAGGTGGATAAGAAAGGGGATACTCACTACTCACCAGAGATTCAGAGAATCATTGATAGGCACAACAAGGTCTTTGATCCCATTCCACCAGGAGTACCACCAGATAGGGGGTTTGAGCACATCATAGAATTGGAGGAGGGAGTGAAACTTGTCATCACCACTCCTTACAAACACTCAAATAAATATAAAGATGATATTGAGAAGGATATTAAAGAATTGTTAGACATGGGCCACATTAGGCCAAGTTCCAATCCCTTTGCATCTTCAGTAGTGTTAGTGAAAAAGAAGGATGGGACCATGCGCATGTGCATTGATTACAAGGCTTTGAATAAAAATATGATCAAGGAAATATACCCCATCCCTAGGATTGATGAGCTATTGGATGAGCTTCATGGGGCTTTATACTTCACAAATATTGACTTGCGCTCTCGCTATCATCAAATAAATATGAGGGAGCAAGATGTACCCAATACCACTTTCAGATGTCACTCTGGTTACTATGAGTTCTTGGTAATGTTCTTTGCGTTGACCAATGCGCCAACCACCTTCCAATATTCTTGCATGAATCATGCCTTTAACAAGAAATTAAAGAAGTTCCTCTTAGTCTTCTTTGATGACTTATTGATCTACAACAAAACTTGGGAGGAGAATCTTCAACATGTAGAACAGATTATGGCTATCATGGAAGGGAAATATTTGTAAGAAAAGGAATCCAAATGTGAATTTGGAATGACAGAGGTTCTCTATTTGGGACACATCATTGCGGTGAAAGGGGTACATGTACACCAAGAGAAGATACAATATGTACTTGACTGGCCCACACCTAAGATCCTTACAAAATTGAAAGGATTTCTTGGTATATGTTGCTAGAATAGTAGGTTTGTCAAAGATTTCTCTCAACTTTGTGCACCTTTGACAGATTTGACCAGGAAGGGCGCATTCAAGTGGAGTCCAGAAGCACAAATGAGTTTTGATAAGATGAAGGAAGTGACAAGCACTTGTCTGGTCTTGGATTTACCAGATTTCACAAAACCCTTTACAGTGGAGTGTGATGCCTCAGGGGAGGGCATTGGAGAAGTGATTATGCAGAATAGGCACCCTATTGTCTATGAGAGCCAAAAACTGAGGGTTCCTAAGTTGCTCTACACCATCTATGACAAAGAGATGTTAGCCACCATGCATGCATTGGCTAAGTTCAAGAAATACTTGGTTGGGGAAAAATTCGTTGTGAGGATAGATCACAACAACCTCAAGTACTTTTTGGATCAAAAAGACTTAAATGAGAGCGGAAAAAATGGGTTAGCAAGATCCAGGATTATGAATTTGACATTGAGTTTGTCAAAGGGAAAAATAATGTGGTGGCAGATGCATTATCCAAAAGACCATCAATTTATGCTATGACCGACATTTCATTGGACTAGAAGGCCCACCTTTTGGTGGAATACTCAAAAAACAGGTTTTCATGCTTATTGATGGATGGACAGGTACAAGATGACAACTTCAGGATTGTGGACAACATAATATACTACAAGGGTCGAATCCTCTTGGTACCTGAGTCAAACTTTAAAACCAAAGTTCTACAAGCATGCCATGATTCACCAATAGTAGGACATCGGGAGTTCATCAAGACATACAGGAAAATAAGGGAAAGATTCGCTTGAAAGTGATTGAAGGAAGATGTGATACGCCACATCAAGGAATTCACCACTTGTCAGGTAAAACAAGGATGAGCACACTCATCCAACATGATTATTGGAACCACTTCGCACTCCTGAGCATAAATAGGAAAGCATATCTATGGATTTCATCACGGGATTTCCCAAGGCCCACGGCATGGATTGAATTTTTGTGGTGGTAGACATGTTAACCAAGTTTTCACACTTTTTCTCCATTGCCACATACTACAGTGCAACACATGCTGCATATTTATTCTTCAGGGAAGTTTTTAGATTGCATGGTTTACCCAAAACCATTTTGAGTGACAGGGACAACAGGTCTATGAGCACCTTTTGGCAGGAGCTATTCAGGTTGGTAGGTACGACCTTAACCCCTAATACTAGCTATCATCCTCAAACTGATGGACACACAAAGATAGTCAAGAAGTGGGTTAAAGGCTACCTTCAGAATTATGTGTGAGGGCAGCATAAGGCATGGTTTAAGTGGCTTCATTTGGGGGAATATTTCTACAACACCACCCATCATATTTCTATTGGTACGCCACCATTCAAAGCCTTATACAATTATGATCCCCTCTCCTTTGTGGATATTGTCTTTGGTGACAACAGGGCTCCCATGGTTTAGGATTGGATTCAGTAGAGTCAGGATATACTCAGAGAACTTAAGGACCACTTGCAAAGGGAACACAATCAACAAAAGGTACAGGCAGACAGGGACATGGTGGAGAGCACATTTGATATTGGTGATTTGGTTTACTTGAGGCTTCAAGCATACAAAAAAGAATCCATTAAGAGGATTGGCACAGAAAAGATCCAACCTCGCTTCTTTGGACCATACAGGGTTAACATAAAGGTAGGGGTCATTTCATATGATCTTGATATACCACAGGGAAACAAAATACATAATGTTTTCCATGTGTCATGCTTGAAGAGAGCCATAGGTAAACACATCGATCCTATTGAG
The DNA here is from genome assembly GCA_009831015.1 of Picea engelmannii. Lineage (NCBI taxonomy): Eukaryota > Viridiplantae > Streptophyta > Pinopsida > Pinales > Pinaceae > Picea > Picea engelmannii. Next base: position 57,590 of record ML806436.1, read on the forward strand.
GAACTGCCACCCTTGCATGAAGAAGGGCACTTGATACTGGTTCGAGAAGAAATATTAGAAGTATGGGAGAATATGTTAAGGAAGAGGAGCATCAAGGAATATTTGGTCAAGTGGAAGAATTTACCCATAGAGGATGGTACTTGGGAAGGTGAACATGTGCTATAGGAGACACGTCCAAAATTTCTTGTGGGCAAATAATTTCTAGCAGGGGAGACTGTAATGTCCCCCACCTCTTGATGAAGAGGTTTGGAGAGACTTAGTAATCTAGTTGTCCCCACTAGACTATAGTCTCATGTATCATGGGGACAAAGTTAACCCAAAGCCATTACCTAAGAACAACATTATATTATTAAGTTGACTTTGGGAGGAAAAGGTAACTAAAGGAAAGAAAAAAGCATGTGTGGGAAATCTAAGAGTTAACCATAGGGGTTAACTAACTCAATAGACAAATAGATCTGGAGTATAAAATAAAGTAAGGGCACACTTCTCACTCATTATGGATTATTACTACATTTTTCAATTGGTCTCTTGAGCACAAAAGATTTTTTAGGGTTTTGAGACTATAAACCCTAGAGATCAACTTGGTGGTTAAATATCCCACCTCTCTTGATTCAAGCTTCATCTCAGGGGTGCAATATTCCTCCCACACCATTCTACAACAGCTACAAGTATCATCAAGCATTCAGGGAAGGAACAGTGCGCAACCTAGGGGGTCTCCAACAAGGAGGACACACCATTGAAGGAAGAAGAGTTTGATCCAGGAAGTAGAGGAGGATTTTGGACTTTTGGACTTCTGGGTTTTCTCTGTAGGGCCTTATCCATCATTCCTAACATATTTGGAGAGAGGTCTACTTGCCATTTTAGTTCTTAAATCTTGGCGCTATTTGGAGAGAAGGAGGGCGCACTGTAGAAAGGGGTTTCATCAGTTTGGAGGAGCAGATCCTCACTATTCAACTGGAGACTTCACTACGGGGTTTGTCTTGCTTAGATATACATTCCTAGCCAGTTTCATAGCATTTGGAGGTGAGGCCGAATTATTGGGTCTCTGTAGTCATCCAGGAGGGCACAACTCAGTTTGGGGTTTCAGTTGTAGGAGGAGTAGATCTCTATATTTCAACCTGAGACTTCAGGAGGGGTTTTTTCTTTTCCCAGTCTACTATTCCAGCTAGTTTCAAAGTATTTGGAGGCTTCTAGCAGCATGGCCGAAATATTGAGTGTATTCAATCATCCAAAAGGGCACAACTCAACTAGGGGGGTTTGGATCTGAACCCTGGAAGGAAGTAAATTAATTGTGTACCTTGCATGAACTTATAATATTGCCTTTGGAGGCTTATATCTCCAGTCTTGAGAATTTTTTAGCATCTCTTATTCCAGTTGGAGGTTTTAATTCGTAATCTTCCATATCTACAGATCTGTTGTATCAGAATCTCTATATTATCCAAATAAATGTCAAATCTGAGTTATTTGATTCCACACTGGTGTTTCTTGTTATATCTTGTCTTTCTTTATGATATATCTTCAGATCCATGTCTACATGCTTTAATATCAAACACATAAACCCTAATGAACAACTTCATGAGAAAACCTGCAAACACACATTCAAACAACACTAAACAATGAACAATTAGTGTTTCCAGCAAAAACATTGGCTTGGGAACAATATAGGGTGTCTCTATTGTCCACTTACAACCCGATATAACCCACAACAAGATGATTTTCACACATATATCCCAATCCAGTAGCTCTCCCCCACTCAACATGCACAACCCAAGGAATATGATTCCCCTTCTTTGCATGCAGTTCCTCAGGCCTTCCCACTTCCCTCCAAGTCTCTAGCACATTTTGGATAGAAATCTCCCTTGCTGGCGACTCCGGGGACTTACAACTACAACATGAACCTCTTAGCAATGACTCACTTTCTTTGTGGTAATTTATTACACATAAATCTCTTCTATAGGCCTAACAAATTATTTATTCATGCTATTATAACTCCAACAAGTTGTTTTCAAACCCCTTTATGGTTCTCTCTAAGCTTCAACACTCACTCCTCTCTCATTGTCTCAAAATTTGGTTGTAAAAAAAACTGTATACAATACCCATTCAAATTTCCCTTTTACCCATGCACGTTGACTCTCACATTCCCCAATGTTGATTGTAATCAACCCCATGCTCTCAATAACTATCTAAAGCGAATTTTCACACCAACCCTCTTACATGTATTCAGTGATTGGGGCATTAATACACTCAAAAGGAAATTAGAAGGCTCATACACAATACTAATTTTAGAAATTGGGTTGGGATTGATACACTTGAATAATATCCCCTTGGACCCCCCTCTCTTATGGAAACTTAGCCCCCATGACTCCATTTGTGTCTGTCTGCAGTCAACATTACATTTTATTTTATTATTTTGATAGATGGTGTATACATAAATTACATTTCTTGGGCCCACAACCATACATTGTATTTATATTATACATCGCTAAAATAAACCGGTGATTAAAAAAAAGGATGTTACATGTAGTGTTAATAACTATTTATTATAGTGGAAATGCATCTTGATTTTTTTTTTCTAAAGAATCAAATCACTCATACACACATGAGTGACATAAACATAGTATCTAGTTACTTAATAAAGATTAATGAAATCAAATATCAACTTGTGGTTATTGAGATGAATGTCGAGAATGGCTATTTAGTGTCTATTGCAATGAATGAAATCTTTGAGGTTACAAATTCCTCATCTAATGTGTGAAATGAAAAAGTATCTACCTCCCACATTTTTCAATGCACAAGAGCACTACCTCATACACCAAGTTGAGAAGATTGAAAAGTGTGGACATGTACACACAAGGTCAATGTGTATGGTTGAGAGGCACTTGAAATCATTGAAGGATTTGGTTAGACAAAGAGCACATCCTAAGGGTTCTATGGTAGAGGGATATATGGTATATCAAACCATGGTTTATATTACTTAATATTTTCCTAAAATATCTGCAGGTATTAATGTGGATCGCATTTGGGATGTCAACTCCATCAAAAAATTTGAAGGGGAGAACCTATTGGGGAAAGGTAGAATGGGGAAAGTGACATGTAAGTAGATGGTGAAAATTTATAATACATTTGTATTTTTTTTATGTATATCATACTTATTTAATTTGTAGTCTTCATGCATAATCCATTATTATGAAGGTATACCATGGTAACTGATTATATGTAAAATATTGTTTTATTTCAATACAGTTGGTCGAGAGTGGGATGCAATACATTTTTACATTGCAAACAATCTCGATTGGATGAAGGTATGGATTGAACGATATATAAAATATAATAATAGTAGGTTATCATATTTTGGTGTGGCTACATTGGTCAAAGAAGATGAATGTAAAGGAGATACGGTTCTTACACATAGAGAAATTGATTTAGCATATGGTTTAAAAGATAAATAGGCAAACATATTCACCCATACTATTTAGTATTTTTGAATATTATATTGATGTGTATGGCATGTTTTTTTTCTTATAAATTTGCATAATTTCCAACTATAAATATGTTTATCAATTGACAATTTTTTTTGTGTGTGTCTGGCATATTTAAGTTGAAACACCACAAGGCTATGTGGTGCAATGGCTACAAATTTCACATCAAAAAGTATACCTGAACTTTGTAGGTTGCAGAATCCCGCAAATACTCAAAATTTGGTTTCGAAAATGACACCAGCATTTGCAAAATTGAATCTACTTTCAATTCCTATAATTTTTTTTTTTCATTTTCATTATTTTTATCTATTTTTATTTTTATTTTTTTTTTTAAAAACACTGCATAATATTTCCAGTTGACATTATGATTTAGTGAAATGAAATATCTGTATCTCTAAAAACATACAGTGAAAAATTTCGAAAAAATTATATTCATAATCCTTAAACTGTTCTTTTCAAAAATGTATTTTTAGATTTTACTTTTAAGTAAAAATTAAGATAGATACAAGGTGGGGGAAAACATGTGTTTAAAATAACCAACGTTTTCATCTTGGTCAACTTCAAAAAATTCTAGAAATTATAATATTCATCTGTTAGATACAAAATTATAGTCATAATAAAATAGAGTCTAACAATATATTTAAGGGCACAACATGTCACTCACAAGGAATTGAACCTGGGTGGGGAGGGTAACAATCATTCCTCCCAACCACCCAAGCTACATCCAATGGATGAACTTGTCTATTCTACTATCAAAAGTGAACTTAGATTTGTATGCCCACTTTGAGCCTACAGGAATTTTTTTTTAGGGAGTTCACTTAGTTCCCAAGTTTCATTTTTCACAATGGCATCATATTGTTCTTGCATTTAAGGGGTTAATAAAAATATAATCTCATCTTTAGAAATCAAAGGACAAGGTTTGAATGTTGAATTTGTGAAGTTGGGTTTTCAAGTGAAGGATATGCAAAATCAATACAAAGTTATAACAAAAGGAATCAGAGTGGGAGGCCTATACAAACTCAATGTTAATGTTGAGATTCATCAAGCTTAGTTATCTACAAGTGTTTCTACAGAAGAACTTTGGCACTTCAAGTATGGAAATTTAAATCTCTAAGATATAGTTTTACTTCAAAGAAAATAGACGGTGAAAGGTCTTCCAATTTATAAGAATGAGCATGTTGAATGAGATGGTTGTGCACTAGGAAAACAACATAGGAATGGATTTCTAGTGAAGAAAAATAAATGGAGAATAGATTTTCTTGAATTAGTGCATACTAATGTTTGTGGCCCAATGAAAACTAAATCACTTGGATGAGATTCTTATTTTCTTATGTTCATTGATGATATGGCTCTATTTCTTAAGAAATGAAAGTGATGTTTTTGAATGCTTCAAAAAGGTTAGAAATATAGTAGAAAAGTAGAGAGGTAAACATATCAAGATCCTTAGATTAGATGAAGGGGGAGAATACACTTCAAGAGAATTCTTAAAGTATTGCAAAGACAATGGAATTCAAAAATAGTGCACAATTTCACATATCCCTAAAAAAATGGCGTGGGTGAGAGGAAGAACAAAAGCATGCTTAAAGGTAAGAATCCCCCTAATAGTTTGTGGGATGAAGCTATAAGTATAGTTATGCATCTACAAAATTGAAGTTCAACCAAGTGTTTAGAGCATAAAACTCCTTACCCCGGATGGGGTGACACGGGGCACAATGCTGCCACGCAGGAGCGAGCCGGGACGCAACGTTAATGCATCCACCGGCTCACATCACCTCGGACAATAACTCGGCATGTTTACACGCAGGTGCATTCAAACGATGAGGCCCCTCGCACAAGGGAAGGGTACCTGCCACCAACGCATTATCCAACAGACTTTAATGGCTACGGTGATTGTTTTAGTTATGGTGATTTTTTTTGCATTCGTGCTCATTGTTCAAGTTGCAAGACCAAGCAACAGGTCGCTCCTGGAAGCATCGGCTCCACAGATGAACCAGAACTGCACCAACCTCTCTCCCGTTCCACTGGAGCAGTGGCCGCACTCGGCAACCCCGGCCATCCTCAACAGCATCTCGACTCCAGTTGGCAGCACCCCGATAATTCACTGGAACCTCACCATGCCCCGAATCAGAGGGAAACCGAGAAGGGGAACGGCGTGGTACACGACAGAGTCGCGGCGCAAGAGAAAAGAGAACTTTGAGAAAGCAATGGCGATGGTCGCCAGGAGGCGCAGGAACATACCACGCACGCCTCCAATGGCGTACGTAGAGGAGGTAATCTCGAAAGGAGGCCTGGAAAGCCCTCCTGAGCATACCTTGTTCATGGTACCGGAAAATTGGAATCCAAGCTCGAACTTTGGTTCGGATAGCAGACCATAGCCGGCAAGCAGCACGCTCGACCCTCATGCCACCAGTGCAGAGAAGCCTTACTCCCCCTGCTATGTGGAAGAAGAGGTTCCTCCCGAACCCACCAAGGAAGCAGAGGGGCACAAGACGCAGGAAGCAAAAGCGGCCACCAGTGAGGATTTTATGGACAACCACCGCCCGGAACAACCACCTTCAGTTGACTGGGGATACCTCAATCTCGTCTTTGAGATGAGAAATATGCTGGAAGATCAGATCTTCCGCCTCGCACGAATGGATCAACGGCTTGACATGTTCTTTGCGGCACATTCCAGAACTCCACCAAAGAAACAATGTCCGACTTGTGCGCGAGCTTACTCATTCCCAGCAAGATGGAGGCATTCCGTGGACGAGGACAAGCATCCCGGTTCAGAGGTTACCTAATGTTCAGAATTAGACTTTGCTTTTGGTTTTGTTATTATAATTTATGCCTTACAATAGCTAGCTATCAGTATGTCTTAGCTCTAGATACGCGAACCAGTTCCATGCTTGTGACTGTTAGTCCTGGTTTCCTTCGGGCAGGACATAGCAGCGTCAATTTTGTTAATTTTGCTAAATGTGCAAACTGGGTGACACATGGACAAGAATGCCCAGCTGTCCCGGTTTCCTGCTCAGGCAGGACAGCTGGCATCACTAACATCTATGTATTTTGTTTATGGTAATATAATAGACTCCAAACTTTTTTACTTAAAAAGAAAAAAAAAAGAACATAAAACTCCTTATGAAGCATTCAATGGATATAAACCAACTACTAATTATTTGAGAGATTTTGGGAGTAAAGCATTTTCCCACATCCCAAAACAAAATTAAAGGAAACTTGATGCAAAGTTAGTCAAATGTATTTTCATTGATTATTATGATGACCACAAAGATTACAAAATGTACGTGACTCTATTACTCATAAAGTCTTTGCAAGTAGGGATGTTATATTTAATAACTATGTTAGTGAGATGAGAAAATCAACAAAGGAAATCAAGACATCAATCATGTATAAATATTATATTTTGAGAAAGAATAGGATGATGAAGAATGAATGAATGTTATATATATATTTTTATATGAATCATTACTTTAAATAAAATAGCATTACATATTGTTCTTTTTTATACATGTAAAAAAAAATCTTGAAAATTTTTATTTTTTCACTACTTTTTTAATTGTGTTTATAAAAATGCCTTATTTAACATGAGATTTAAAAAAAAAAACACACA
>ML806436.1:64778-76061 GCA_009831015.1 Picea engelmannii
CCAGATGAAATGTAACATAAGATAACATTCAAGGATCAACGTTATGAGTCTGCCAAAGAAGATGTTACTACATAAGCTATATTGATTAAGCTTAACAATTGCTATGATAAAAAAAGGGCGACTGATGAATGAGTTTCAAATTTTAATGCACAGAAAAAAGGTAATGTCTGTTTGGGAATCCTGAATGGTACTGCAATCGGTATTGTGGACACAAATGTTCTTGGAGGTAATGAAACACCATATTGTTTTTCAGCTTTGATCACCAGATGTCGCAGTCCGTCGGCAATGGTTGCAGACAGTCGGCAATGGTCGCAGATGTGAGTAGAGTCGTCAGCACTGGTTGCAGTCAGTCGGCAGAGTGGTGAGCAAGCGCGCGGGATAAAAATTAGGGAGGTTAGTTCGAATTCGAAGGTAGGGTGGCCATGCATTAATGGCTCACCAAACTACGGCCACATAGGAATCGAGCGAACGGGGCGAACGGGGACGGGACCGGGACGGAAACGGGAACAGTGGTTGCTACCTTTTGGGTTTTCCGAGTGGCCGGAGATTTGACGTTCTCCATCGATCGGAATCCCAAAAGGTAGCGTAGTTAGCTTACGCCTTTATCTTATCATTTATTGGGATTGCCAAGAGTAGAGTTGGGTTTAAATGAGCGTAGCGCACTATGGGGTGGATTTCAAGCCTCATGCGAATCCAAGGCAAAGCTATTGCTGTCGCTACAACCGACCCACAACACAGTGAAGGGAAGCGGGCCCATTTGGTTGGTAACGCAATTGAGAGAGGGAATTTGTACAACGAGTCTATCAAAATCTAGGTTTTCCTACCGCGGATTGAATATTTTCATAAAATATTAAATAATTTTTTGTTTTTTACTATTTTACATAGTTGCATTAAAGTTCAATGAATCAATACTTTATCAATGACAAGTATTTACGATACTCTGTAGTTGATATTAACCAACTTTATCATTGACTTTTATTGTTTTTTCATATTAAAAGAGTAGTACTATTTTGTTTTTTTCAATAAAAAAAGAATAATGTTTCAAATTTACAAAGATGTTTAAAGTTTATATATGTATAGTTTAATTTTAAAATGATGTTAAAATTGTATATATGTATTTTCAATTTTGTTTCTCATTTTCTAATGAAATATTTATGAATATTAAATTTTCATTATTGTGTTAAATATATCCATATAATTATTAGCATTAACTAAATTGGTAATTTTAATATTGTAGTTGTTGCAATAGGAGAAACATTGTCCTCTATCTAAATTAAATTTTATTGAAATAAAATTTAAAATGTATCAATTTCTCTATACATTGTAATCTAATATATCATTGTAATCTAAAACAAAATTATATTTTTTTTTATATATTCACTACAAAATTTCAAAACAATAAATTTAGCTTCTGTGAAAAATTATCCATAAAAATTTCCAAGTCATTTCATTTACATCAAAAACTTTTTCTGTTTATTAAAATTATATATATAAAGGTAGTTTAATCCATTTGTCCAAGCCACGCCTCGCCTGCTATCTCATGTCTACTGCAAAGTCTAACAAAAGTTTAAATGATTCTGTAAGCAATATATCCATACGATCATAGATTCAAAACTGAACACAAACTCCATGATAGTGTGGAGGTCAAATCAAACAGTGAGTGATATTTGACTCCACATTCGAGTGATAGATAATGCCGGTCAAATCAAACAGTTAGTCCGCAATATTTCTTATGATATTGAGCATGGCAAGATCTTGCGTTAAAACGCCATGAGAATCCGGCCTTGATATTCATATGATATTGAGTGAATATTACCTGCTGCATTGTTAAATGTGATTAGTCTATATGTTTATATGTTTTGGATTTGGTTATTTTTTATAATATTATTAGTTAAATTTTATTTAAAAATTTGTAAAAAATTATTGTATTTGTAGATTTGAATAGTTAAGTTTGTGTAATTTTAGTGTTTTTAAGCTTTTGAAGATGTTGAATCTATTTATACATTTAGAAATACAATTTAAATAATAAAAATTATGATTTTCTCCAAATTTATATTATCTAATTTTGATGAAAAATATCAAAACTTAAAACATATAAACAACCCAAAAATGTATCCCTATCTTAAAAACCAATCACAAACAATTACAAACATGGATTAAAACCCATTTAACATTTTCAACTAAAATTTAATAAAAAAACCATTCATAAACTTCATAAACTGCCAAAAATTTTAAGCCTTAATTTAAAGTCTAAAAAAAAAAAGAGTATAACTCAAATCACCATCCCAAATATCAATAACTATAAAGTCCTATGGACAATCAATGTAATCTATGTTCTGGTAGGACAATGTTCTATAAAGTCCTATGAAATGTAATTTATGTACTTTGTACAATAATAACTAAAAAGATTTGTATAAAAATATGATAAAACTATTTTTATATATTTACAAATATTAATAACTAAAAAGATTTATACTATTTTTCACATTTATAAATTTATTATAACTATAATATCATATAATAATAAACAAATTAATATAATGTATATGTTTTGTATAACAATATAATAAAACTATTTTTATATATTTATAAATATTAATAACTTCAAAGTTATTAATTTGGTTTAATTTGGGTGGTTGGGAGGAATGTTATCTTCCCACTTAAATTCAATTCTTATAAGTGACATGTTGAATTTTTAATGAGGATATAATTGTAATGATTTTGATGAACTTAAGCCCTAAAGATTTTAGGGAAAAAGACATATCAACTTGACATTATACAAAAACAAAAATCTATTTGATAGATTCACCTATTGAAAAGTATGAGAGATGTTCAAACTTACTTACAACTTTATACCTCTTGGTTTCATAATGATTTAGTATTTAAGATAATAACAAATGATGAAAGTGCAACTTTCTTTTGTAGGCATATGCATTACTTGTACTCATATTATTAGACAAAATAAAACATTCAATATGTATTTTGCTACATTACAACTTAACTAATGTAATGTTAAGTGGAGGTATTATGCAATTTGTGTTGAACTAGAAATTTGTTATTTCGTGCAGATTTATGTCACCCGATTCGAGTGAAAAAATAAAACGCGGAACAATTAGATAATACTCGATATTTTCTGGTCAGACAAGTAAAAGTGTGGTTATTATTCTTCCAACACAGAGATTAGGTTGTTAGGCAACGGAAGCATAAACCAAGAAAGATTTTAATAGCAAAGAAAACAAGAATAACAATCACACAATGAACACAATGTTTATGTGGAAAAACCCCTTTAAAGGAAAAAACCATGGGGCAATGATAATCAATATTCTTATTATTCAAGGGAGAATTACAACAACCAAACATAGGCTTACAAGCATCCTCTCACTCTCTTCCCATGCACTGTGCTACACTACATTGATTTCTTTTCTCACATCTCTATGAGTATGCTACATATATAGGATCTGCTATAAGGCTAAACAAACTAGTTACAACCAGATCCACCAATTACACAAACTGATCACTCTAGTGTGTATGCATGCACTTTCCATTTTTAGTTGATACGGTGTGCATGCATCTGCATGGAAAATTAGTTGGTAGTTTCAACAATTCCACCTTGACAACAATTTACCTGATATATCATGCCCTAATTAATTCATCACCTTTTTTGCAAGCCAAGAGAAGTTAAACACCATCGTAGCTTCTCTAACAAAACTAGTTCCATGAACATGTCTGCAAAATTCACTTTTGTATGGAACTTTTTTAGAGCCACTCCCCTTTCATCAACAACTTGTCTTACAAAATGGTACTCAATAGAAATATGCTTTTTCTTACTGTGATAATCTGAATTTCTAGCCAATGAATAACACTTTGTCTATTGCAAAATACTTTCACCTTGTCTTGCATCCTTCCAAAATCACCCAACAAACCTTTTAACAAAATTGCCTCTTTGCATGCTTGAGAGGAATCCATATATTCTGCTTCAGTAGTGGATAAAGAAACTATGTTTTGATGCTTTGACATCCAACTAATAGGTCCTCCTGTAAGAGTAAAGACATATCCTGAAGTGGATCTCCTTTTGTCCAAGTCACCTAGAAAATCTGAATTGACATAATTGTAAACTTAATCACTGGAACCATCATAGGTGATAGAATAATTAATTGTGCTCCTAAGATACCAAAGTACCTATTTCATTGTTTCCCAATGCTCTTTACCTGGATTTTCTATGTATCTACTAACAACACCAAATGCATGTGAAATATCTGGTCTAGTACTCACCATCGCATACATCAACCTTCCTACCACATTAGCTCCTGGCAGATGATTTATAGCAGGCACTTGAGACGGGGAGCTAAATTGCAAGTAGTAATCAATATCCAATTAGACCTGGTCTTCTGGTTATTACTGTTTGCTAAACGATAACTTTGACATTTTGACATCGATAGCGCAAGGGCTCAGAGAGTTAAAAAATTTATGCACAACATTCTTTGCATTTTGCAATGACCATCAATGGTTACTGCTTTTTTGTCATTCTGTTGAGCAATTATAGAAAAATTTGACTTGGCTTGTGAAAGCCCATGTAATTTACGCATTTAAAAATGTGCCACGTATCAAAATGATTTCAGTGTGACCATTCCGTAGCATATAAGTCACTTAGTGTTTATATACTCCATTTTAAAATCATATTTATAACAAATATTATAGTTCAACTGCAACATGAAATATGGAGCATATATGTTGGAAACATGTTAACGAATTTTCTCATGTGTTTACATGCAGATGCACAGGTACATGCGCATGCATGTGAACTGTTAGTATAACTATGTGATTTACTCATGATCAGCCTGTGTAACTGAGTGATAGATGTTATATATACGAGCATACCCATAGAAGTAGAGTGAAATGCGAGCTAGAAGTAGCGAGTGTGTGAGGAGAGGATGATTGTGTGCCTATGAAGGCTATTGTAGTTCTCCCTCGAATAATAGAAGACCGATATTTATTGCCCATGGTTTTTTCCCGATTTGGGTTTCCACATAAATCACTGTGTCAAGTGTACGATTGATGTGCTTGGTTTTATGTGTGTTTGATCTTGCTTAGTTTATGCTCTGTTATGTATGTTATGTTTTTCTTCTGCTACTAACAAGTGGTATCAGAGCTCAAAGTTGAAGTAGCAGAGAGAGAAGGAGAAAAGAATATGGTCGTTGGATTGAAGAGTCGAGTCGAGCCGAGCCAAGCCAAGTGAAGTGGAGAGCCGAGGACAGGTTTTATTACGTGGATCATCCCTGTAGACAGTGCGGCGTCATCGCAAGCAGAACATAATACACAGTGCGACATCATCGCAGGCAAAACATTGGACAAACAACAACGTCGTTGCAAGCGATAGTTTGACACGATACAATGATTTGTGTGCAAATCGTCGCAAGCTACCCATTAACACAATGCGACTATTTCCTAATCGTAATCATCATAGGTGATCCATTAAACAGGGTGCGACCATCTTAAAAACCATAAATTCGCATGGTATGAAGCATTTTTTTTAAAAGTATTTAAGTGGTATAAAAAAATTAAAGCTGAAGATGTTTGTCTTATTATATGTTTGCCATGGTATAAGGAGATTTGATTATTAAATCATGGAGGTGAGCCTTTCTTAAAAGGTGTTTTTCTCTATTTATATAATAAAAAGGTAAAAGGGCGGAAGGGGTTATGGTTTTTTAATAAAAAAAAAAAAAAAATTAATTAAAAAGTTTATATTTTTGGGGTTTAACTTTAAATATAATAATATTTCTCCAGTATAAAAAGGTTCAGTTTTATAAGCATTGTTTTTGGTTTTGTTTTTTTTAATGGCGAAAGTGCAAAGTTCCAAGTTTGAGATTGAAAAGTTCAGTGGTAAGAATAGCTTTGCGCTATGGAAGCTCAAGATGTGGGATTTGCTTGTTCAACAAGGATTGCAAAAGGCCTTAGCTAGAAGATCAAAGAAACCGACAAGCATGGAAGACGAGGACTGAGATGATCTGGATGCAAGGGCCCTTAGTATTGTTCGTATGTGTCTAGCAGATGAGGTACTATTTAATATCGCTGAAGAGACGAAAACAACAGGTTTGTGGACCAAACTGGAGAGTCTGTATATGAAAAAGAACTTGTCAAACATAATCTTCTTAAAGAGGCAGTTGTACATTTTGTGGATGAAAGAAGGTATGAAAATTGTTGATCACTTGAATGTCTTCAATACTCTGATTTCTCAATTAACTACTATCGAAGTAAAGTTTGATGATGAGGAAAAGGATATTACACTACTGTGTTCGTTGCTTGAGTCTTGGGATCATATGGTCACAACTGTGTGGTTTAACACAACAGATTCCATTGATTGTGACATTGTTGTGGGAGATTAGTTGTGTGAGGAAATGAGGAAGAAATCCAATAAGGAAAACTCTACAGTAGAAGCAATGGTGGTTAGAGGATGATCTACAGAAAGAGGGAAAAGTCAGAGGGGTACATCAAGGTCTAAATCAAAGGGAAATAAGAGAAAGAAGAAATGTTGGTTTTGTGGAAAATCTGGGCATATTAAGAAGGATTGCTGGAAAAGATAGAATGCAGCGAAGGAGGACTCTACAAAAGAAGCAAAGGAAGTTATAGTTGAAACTAGTTCTGATTCAAGTCCAGGTATGGTTGATGAGGTATTGTCTACTTGTGATGTTTCACATCAACATCAGCATTGGTTTTTATATTCTAGTGCGTCCATCCACATGTGTCTTCATAGAAATTGGTTCTAAACTTACCAATCTATTGATGATGGTGTTGTTTTTATGGTAAATGATTTTTCTTGTAAAATTGTTGGAGTTGGTAGTGTCCAAATTAGAATGCATGATGGTTCTGTAAGAACAATAACAGATGTAAGACATGTACCCGAACTAAGAAAGAACTTAATATCTTTGGGAGTTCTAGATTCTACTGGTTATAGGTGTACAACTCAAGGTCGAGTATTGAAGGTGTCCAAAGGCATCTTAGTTGTCATGAAGGCAAAGAATATTGGGAACCTTTATCATTTTGAAGGAAGGACAAAAGTAAATCAAGTAGTGGTAGCATCTGAAGATGCAAGTGACTCTGTTCGTTTATGGCATCAACGTTTGGGTCATATGAGAGAGAAAGGGATTAAGGTACTGGTTGATCGTAAGTCACTTCCAAGTTTGAAGTTTCTGAATTTGAATTTCTGCAAGTACTGTGTTTTTGGAAAATAGTGTAGATAGAAGTTTAAAGAAGGAAGACATATAAGCAAAGGTATCCTTGACTACATTCATTCAAATGTTTGGGTACCATCCCCTACAGTTTATTTTGGAGGATCGTCATATTATGCGACATTTATAGATGATTACTCTAGAAAGGTTTGGGTCTATTTACTTAAAAGAAAAGATGATGTATTTATTACTTTTAAGCATTTTAGAGCTTTGGTTGAAAAAAACACTGGCAGGTCAATCAAGTGTTTAAGGATAGATAATGGAGGTGAGTTCACATCTATGGAATTTGAGAACTATTGCAAGGAAGCTAGGATCGAAAGACATAATACCGTGGTTTATACTCCTCAGCAGAATGGTGTTGTTGAATGCATGAATAAGACTCTTATAGAGAGAGCAAGGAGAATGCTCAGTAATGCCAATATGCTAAGGAATTGTGGGCAGAAGTAGTTATTACAACATGTTGTCTGATAAATCAGTCACCATCAACTGCAATAAACTATAAGATTCCAGAAGAGGTATGGACAGGTCATTCATGTGATTTTTCAAATCTGAAAATATTTGGTTGTGATGCTTATGCTCTTATTTCTAAAGATCAACATTCTAAGTTAGATCCTAGATCAAATAAATATGTCTTTGTTGGTTATGGTGATGGAGTTAAGGGCTACATGCTGTGGGATCATATTGCCCACAAACTCATCATAAGAAGAGATGTAGTATTTGACGAATCCTCACTCTTAAAATCAGAATTGGTAGATGTTGAAGTGAGACAAGAACATGTACCGCAAATTTAACAAATTCAATTGGAAACTCAACCATCTTCAGAAAGGCAAGAGCATGAAGAAGTTCCATAAGAAGAAGAAGAAGAAGAAGATGAAGATGCAAAAAATATCCAAGAAACTGAGGATATGCCTCAACCATCTCTGAGGAGATCTTCATGGGTCAGGGATCCTCCTACAAGGTATGGCGATTATGTTTCATCTGTGGCTTTGGTTTCTATTGATGGAAAACCTAGTTGTTTTCAGGAAGAAATTAAGGTATTTGAAAGTGCTCAATGGAAGAAATCTATGAAAGAAGAAATGGATGCCTTAGAGAGGAATAAAACATGGGACTTGGTAGAACTTCCAAAGGACAGGAAGGTTGTCGGCTCCAAGTGGGTCTACAAACTGAAAAAGGGTGTTGATGATAAATTTGAAAGGTATAAAGCAAGACTGGTAGAAAAAGGGTATTCTCAAAAGGAAGGTATTGATTTTCATGAGATCTTTTCACTAGTTGTGAAGATTGTTTCAGTTCGTGTTCTGTTAGCACTAGTTTCTTTACTTGATCTTGAGTTAGAGAAGCTAGATGTTAAAACAACATTTCTACATGGATATTTAGATGAGGATATATATATGGAACAACCAGATGGGTTTGTTCAGGATTGCAATAAGAGGTTTGTTTGCAAACTCAAGAAGTCAGCGTATGGCCTAAGACAGTCTCCCAGACAATGAAGTTTGATTTCTTCATGGTGAGCCTAAATTTTACGAGTGAATATGATCATTATGTTTACTTTAAAAGGTTGGAAAATGGTATGTTCATTATTTTGGTGTTATATGTTGACGATATGCTTGTGGCAAGAAAGAGCATGGTTGAAATCAACAGGTTAAAGGGTCAATTGGATAGGGCGTTTGATATGAAGGATCTAGGAGAAGCAAAACAAATCTTAGGAATAGAGATACATAGAGACAGGAAAAATGGTAAGTTGTGGTTATCATAACAGAAGTATGTGGATCAAATTCTTATGAGATTCAGAATGAATAATGTGAAACCCATATAGATCACTTTGGATTCCCATTTCAAGCTTTCTTCAGTTTTATGTCCTAGTAATGACGAAGAAAATATTATATGTCTCGTGTACCATTTGGTAATGCAGTGGGAAGTTTGATGTATGCAATGGTGAGTACTAGAACAAATATTTCACATACAGTTGGTGTTTTCAGTCGATACATGGAAAATCCAGGAAAAGAGCATAGGGAAGCAGTGAATTGGGTGCTTCGATATTTTAGAAGCACAAGCAATTATTCTATGACCTATGGTAGTTCCAGAGATTCAGTTTGTGATTATGTAGATTCAGATTTTGCAGGTGACTTGGATAATAGGAGATCCACTTCAGGATATGTCTTTACTCTTGCACGAGGACATATTAGTTGGATGTCAAAGCTTCAAAATGTAGTCTCTTTATCCACTACGGAGGCAGAGTATATGGCTACTTCACATGCATGCAAGGAGGCAATTTGGTTACAGGGTTTATTGGGTGAGTTTGGAAGGATGCACGACAAAGTGAAAGTATTTTGTGATACTCAAAGTGCTATTCATTTGGCTAGAAATCCAACTTATCACAGTAAGACGAAGCATATTTTTGTCAAGTACCATTTTGTAAGACAGGTTGTTGATGAAGGTGGAGTGGATCTAGAAAAGGTCCATACAAAAGTGAATTATGCCGATATGTTTATGAAACCAATTTTGTTAGAGAAGCTACGGTGGTGTCAGGCTTCTCTTGGTTTGCAGAAAAGGTAATGAATTGATTAAGGGCATGATATGTCAGGTAAATTGTTTTCAAGGTGGAGATTGTTGGAAACATGCCAACGAATTTCCTCATGTGTTCACATGAAGATGCATATGCAGATGCACATGCAAATGAGAATGCATGCAATCTTATGAACTATTCTTGTAACTATGTGATCTACTCATGATCAGCTTGTGTAACTGAGTGATAGATGTTATATATATGAGCATACCCATAGAGGTAGAGTATAATGTGAGCTAGGAGCAACGAGTGTGTGAGGAGATGATGATTGTATGCCTATGAAGGCTATTGTTGTTCTCCCTTGATTAACAAAAGACTGATAATCATTGCCCGTGGTTTTTTCCCGATTTGGGTTTCAACATAAATCACTGTGTCAAGTGTACAATTGATGTGCTTAGTTTTATGCGTGTTTGATCTTGCTTAGTTTATGCTCTGTTATGTATGCTATGTTTTGTTTCCGCTGCCTAACAATATACATAATTTTGTGTGAATATTATCGACATCGACAGTGCCTTACACATTATATTATTTAATTCCTTCATGTTAAGGATCTCTGTATTATTTTGATTCGATTCATCCTCAAAATGAATAGATATTGTACCATCACTAGAGGAAGTCTACTATTACCAGTGATTATAGAAGTTAAAGAGTCAAGGATGAAAGCAACAATGACTTCTTCAGTAGTGGATTTAGAGCCAAAGCCTCAAGGTCCCGTTGCGCCAATAAGGCATTTTATTGTGTCTGACATCTCTCTCACAACCAGAATATTGTTATTATTTGGCACAAGCACATGTATAGTTAGACCTTGATGCACTAGTATGATGCTTGCCTATGGATTGAATTGTATATCGATGTGAAATATACAACATAATTCAAACGATCTAACAGTAAAATCTAATCTCTTTGAAAAGTCAGGAGAAACTAGAAAACCCTGAAACCAAGAAAAATGAAGACCTGAAACCTGCTTTGTATGTGAAGATAAGTTGCCACACTTCCCAGACTATAATGAAAGGGAGGAGAAGACGTAGGTCTTTTCGATCCGATTTTACTTCTCTGATTCCAAAACAGTTAGGAAAGATTTCAAAGACATCCATTCCCTCGACTTCATTGAAAGCCTAGTGAGTTCGGTACTCATCGGTTTTGTCGATCCTTTGGGCCTGCCTGGTCGAAATTCATGCACTGTGGTATTATGTGGGTTCAGAGTGCCTTCAATGGCAGAGTATCCATCATGGAGTTTGGCTGTTGGAGGTTTATCATAATTGTTTCTATCCCGCGACATGGCTTGAGTGCTTTCATTCTTCAAACATACATGAGTGATATGTTCATGGTTGTAATGGTTGGAGGATACGTGGAATTTTTCTTTCCATGGGACCTACCTCTTAACCACCTTTCCGGACCCCCCCCCCACTGTTAAAGGTAGAACAGTCAGGGGGTCCATAATCCAATCTGAGTTGTGGATCTGAGCACGCACATCTGAGCCATTTGTATATGCGT
>ML806436.1:85942-108708 GCA_009831015.1 Picea engelmannii
ATATATTCTCCAAGGGAAAACGAGTATTTTTATAACTATGAACAAAAATACATATTCAGATGCTTATGGCATTCAGTAGTGGAGGCAAAGATGACAAAGGAAATGGAGTTATGGAAAGTGTTGGAGGAAAATATATCAAAGAAAATGACATTATAGCAAGCGTGGGATTAAAAAACATGAAGTATGTAAATTAAATGTGATGTCAATTCCCATATTTCCAAGAATCGACAATGATCATCAAACATGAACTCAAGTGGGGATTCACAAAGACAAGGTGTCTAATATTGTTTGGGAAACTTTCATTAAGTGAAACATAAAATGGTGAATATACCGATATGATGGTAGGATATTTTGTTGGTTCTGGAGCCTAATTATATTTCTAATTCATATGCAGGTATGCCTAGCTCCCTTCTACCCAAGGTTTGAGGGTTGGCCCTTGAATGAAGGGGGTTCGTGGGGGACCTATCCCCCCAGTTGGGTGGCATGGGGGCTAGTGGGCCCCCATATGAGGGTTTGGGGGTGGAGCCCCCGTGGAATATTTTGGGAAAATTGTCTTGTAAAATATTGTAATTTCATAGTTAATTTGGACCGTTCACTATAAGGTCGCAGATCTGAATGTAAAAGTTATGTTAGTGTTTTCTTCCAAAAAGGAAACCCTTTTTTTTATGAGGGCATTATATTATGGTTGTGCATGTGAATATTTTATTCTAAGAGAGAAGATTGTGAGAGAAAGAAGAGGAAGTTACAACAGGTGTGTTGTAGGCTGTATCCCTTCATTTGTTGGATAATAATAAAGGAAGGACCTAGAAATTTATCTTGTGGATGTTTCCCACGCTAGGTGAACCACATATATCTATGTATCTATTGTATTTTGTATCTTGTATGTTTTATTTTTGTATTTGTTTTATTTTATTGCTCTGTGATCCTATTTTTATAATAACTAGTATCAGAGTGAAAGGTAACTCATCCAAAAAGAGGGTTCCTAGTTCAAGTGGGAACAATGGTGGAATATGGAAAGTTTAGAGTCACAAAATTTAATATCCAAAACTACCAGTTATGGAAGATGAATATTGAAGATTATTTATATAAGAGGGATATTTTCCTACCAATGGGCAGAAAAGAAAAGAATCCAACGAGTATGGAGGAGGAATGTTGGGAGGTTCTTAACAGAAAGGCACTGGGAAGGATACAAATGTGCCTGGAAGCGTCGATGGCTTTCAATATTTCTAAAGAAAAGGAAATGAAGGATTTGATGGAGGCATTGGATAAACTATATGAAAAACCCTTGGCTTCCAAAAAGGTATTTCTAATGAACCATTTATTTAATATGTAGATGTCAGAAGGTGGGTCTATTGCCGACCATTTAAATGAATTCCATACGTTTATTAATCATCTAAGTAATTTATGACTAAAATTTAACAAAGATATTAGGGCCATTCTAATATTATGCTCATTCCCAAAAAGATGGAATTACTTGGTCATGGTTGTAAGTAACTATGTCTTAGGTTCAAACACTTTGAAATTTGATGATGTTGTTGATGTTATCCTTAGAGAGGAAATGCGACAGAAGAGAATGGGTGAGACATCAGGTAATGTGTTGACCATGGAGAACAGGGGAAGACAAAAGGTTAGATGAAATAGCTCAGGGAACCACATGAATTCTAGGAATGGAATAGAAAATACAGACTGTGAAAGATAGAGTGTTGGAATTGTGGGAATAACGGACATCTGAAGAAAGACTGCAGAGCTCCAAAGGAACAAAGAGATGGATAACATGAAACAAATCAGGAAGCAAATGTAACAGGTGATGTGTTACAAGATGCTTTGATTCTTTCATTAGATAATATTACTAAATATTGGGTAGTATATTTAGAGCCTTCATTTCATGCCACACCCCATAGGAAATATTTCCAAGATTATATTCAAGGTGATTTCGGACAAGTTTATTTGGGTGATGATGAACCATGTCAAATTGTTGGAATGGGTAAGGTAGAAATAAATAAAAATAATGAAAACCAATGGTTATTGAAAGAGGTGAGACATATATTAGATCTAAGAACAAATCTAATTTCAACAGGGATGTTGGAAAGTGAAGGTTGTATATCTACATTTACAGATAAGGCATGGAATGTCACTAAAGGATTATTGGTAATGGAAACATGAGAGAAGGTAGGTATTGTTGGAATACTGATATGGGGGATGAAACAATATTATCACTTTTATTACTATTTAACCACAATATGTATTGTTTAAATTTATTAGTAGTTCATCAATATCATCCAAAACATCATGAGAATTATAAATGAATAGTGAACAATAAGCAACCACACAATTACACAATACACCAATATTTTATGAGGAAACCCAATGCGGGAGAAAACCACATAATTATTTTCTTATATGTCAAAAGAAGTACATTCATAGGAAGAACCAAATTCCTTGTTTTCTAGCTAAAACTGGAAAGAGGATACAACCCCCTGGTTTCTCAGGCTCCAACTTAAAGTAAGCTATAACTCCCTTCGTTTTTCAACACCAACAGAAAAGAGGCTAAAACCTCCTTTTCTTTCCCTATCCAACCTCCCTGAAATATAAGTGCCAAAATACTGATACTGCCACTGTCAATCTGTCACTATCAATCTATCAGATAAACCTATACCAACAACTTGCCAGAACCTTACCAACAACCTATCACAATAATCTCCTCAACCAATCTGATTTGTCACTGTTACTACCAAAACTTGTCACTGTTGCTACATTTCATCAACTCCACTCAAACTGTTATGTCAAAAAACCTCATTCCAAGATCCACAATAATTTATTCCAAATAAAATAATTATTAACTAGTAAGACATTTATGTGCTGGAATTCTGCAAAATATAGACACTAACATACTTAGTAAACCATATCTCTCAACCTGCAACTGACCTAATAGATTTGATCTTCAAAGCTTGGTATTTTTCAACACATTCACACCCCGTGCTCTCTAAACTCACATATGTCCACACTTTGTCCCACTGTTTCTCACGGATGTATGTGCCTTGATGGCTCTGCAACTCGTAGATTTCTTTTCTTTTCTGAGAGTCCGCATTTTCCTTCACTAAACCATGTGGATGTGAACACTCTTCCTTCACTACAACTCGTATATGTAAATGGTATTACTTCATTGCAGATCACATATGTATTCAGGAAAACCCTAGAATAGTAATTTCAACTTCGTCCCTTCATCTCCTACAGCTTCTCTCTTAACTAAAATTCGATGCCTCAGACTCATTGCTTCATTTTTTTCAATAGTACCTACCCATAACACTTTACAACATAGATATTCAAAGTGCTCAATAGGTTCTAATGGGAGTCTCTTGAACTCCTATTTATACTTTCCAAGTTTATTCCTTTAGGGAGAATCTTCTAACTATTTTACCCATCTTCCTTCTTCTAGGGATAAACCACTTTCTTGTGATAACCCACTTTCTTGTTGCAACTACTTCTAGGGATAACCCACTAGTAATCTTCCCTTTGGGGTTTCTCCCCCTATTTGAACTGTCCTTTGGGGATGTTCCCCCTATATGACCTATCCTTTGGGTTTCTTCCCCTGCCTGTACTGACCTTTTTCTCTTCAATGGTTCTTCCTCTTGTAAATACATGACATATATGAAAAGCATTTAGAAATCACTATGAGGAAGAAACTATTCCAAGTTTCTCTCAAAGACACTCAAAGGCGTCCCTTAGAAGAAATTTGGTGAATATATCTATGATCTGCTCTTTTTTCCCAACATATTTGACCCTGATGTTCTTCGCTACAACCTGTTCCTATAGAAAGTGAAACTTGATTGGAATGTGTTTCGTCTTGGAGTGCATCACTTGATTCTTTGAGATACTTATGGAGTTGGTGTTATCACAAAATATCGAAATGGGCTCGTCATATTCAACCTGTATATCCTTCAACATTTGTTTCATCCATAGAACTTGAGTACAACATATTGTCGTTGCAATATACTCTACTTCTGCTGTAGACAATGATATTGATGACTTTTTCTTGCTTAACCATGATACCGGACACTCACCTAAGTAGAAATATAATCCACTTATTCTTCTTCTATCATCAATTCTACCTACCCAATATGCATATGTGTAGGAAAGTAGAGATAGATTATTCCCCTTTGGATACCATAATCCAAATTCTTTTGTACCTTTTAGATATATGAATATCCTATTTACTTCCATAACATGTGATTCCTTTGGTCCTTCTTGAAACCTTGAAAACTGTCCATGTTCCTACATCACATCTAGTCTAGAAGCTATCACATAGAGAAAATTACCAATCATCTACATGTATTGTCTCTATTCCCCATCCTTAGAATCATCATCCTTACATAGCTTGCAATTGGTCTACATAGGAGTACTAATTGGTTTCCAATCTTCCATTCCAAACTTCTTTATCATTTCTATGATATTATTGTTCTGAGAGATTAATATACCTTTGTTTCTCTGACAAATCTGGAGACTTAAAAAGAAATACAACTCTCCAAGTAATTACATCTCGAACTCATTATGCATGTATTTGGAAAATTTATTACTCATCCTGTCATCATCACTTCCAAAAATAATATCATCAACATAAACTTCAATTAACATGATACTATCTTGATTTACCTTTATGTAGAGATTGTTGTCTCCATTTTCTTTCCTGAACCCGTGTTGCTGTAAGTATCTATACAGTCTTGAATACCATGCTCTGGGGGCTTGTTTGAGACCATATAGTTCTTTCTTAAACCTGCAAACATATTTTTCCTTTTCCGATAGTTGAAATCCTTCTGGTTCCTCGATGCATACTTCTTCTTCTAATTCTCCACTTAGAAAGCATGAATTTACATCCATCTGATACACTTTGATATTTTTGGAACATGCATAATCTAGAATCAACCTGATTGCTTCCATTCTGGCAACTGGGGAAAAGGTCTCTTCAAAATATATACCTTTAACCTGAGCGTATCCTTTACATACAAATCTTTCTTTGTTCCTGGTAACTTGTCCATCCTCGTTCAATTTTTTTCTGAAGATACACTTTATATTGATCACTTTCTTGTTCTTTTGCCTTGGAACTAGTTCCCATGTGTCATTCTTCTCTATTTGACCTAACTCTTCATTCATGGATTTGATCCAGTATTCATCCTTGCTAGTGTTATGAGGAAAATCTCTCTATGGCTAGGCTGAACCACAACAGACAAGAGTGACTGTAGAAATCAACTCAATTCCAACATATGCTATATAAACTAATGTGAAAAGGAGGTAAGAAACAGGCCTACCTTGTGCAAATGTTTGATGATGTCCACCGTTGAGCACTTCGACCCAAAATTTTATACCTGCAATAAGTTCTCAACAAACAAGCAAAGCAAACATATAGTGATAATATAACCGGTTAGCACATTAGATAACATAATCCATTAATATTCAAAACAAACATGCCCATGGATCATAATACATATATTTGCAAGATATCAATTGGACAGGAAAGGAGTATTTCTATTAATAAATGATCAGCAGAAGTGAAAACATTACAGAATTCCATATCAGCACGGTTCAGAACCGAGAAACCGAGTTCCTTCCAATTGGGCCTCCACCAATCAATTTTCCACAAAAGGCAAGCTCATATAAGGGAGACAAAGAGGTTCTCCATCAATAAGGGAAGAGCTTGGGAGCTAAACACTGTGTTCAGACTTAAAGGACAAAGGGATGAAAACTCAATAATGAAGTAATAATTTCTCCATAGTAACTTTTCTCTCAAAGTTGAATTCTCTCCCCTTTTCCATAGCTCGGAATTGGCTTCTTTATAGCCTTCAAAATGAAACTGAAGGGCCGAGTCGGAACATTTCCAGTATATGGAAGGCCAAGGATCAAAGATCTTATGTCATGAAATGGAAACCCGACATTTATTTTTTATTTTCTAGCACAAATCCCGATGTACGCGGGTTGTAGTGGAGCAGCCATCATATACGCATGTTGTATAACTTGCAAGGTGCGTACAAGTGGAAACATATTTATTTTTGTCTCTAGATTCATTAATCAGGGAAAGTAAGTCTACATAGGGAAATGGAGTAAGGCCCTCTCTTCAAGATTTCACAGGGTGAGGCAAATATTGTTCTAACAGATGCCCCCTAATGTGTGAGGTCAGAGGAGTATTTACGATGGCCGAAATACATTATAAATAACCGAGAAGTGGAGTGGTAGAGAACAAGATGGATGAACTCAATTTCTCATTACATTCTGTACTGACTTTGCATACATGGCTTCCAAGAATACACTGCAGATCCATGTGAAAAATATACCAAACAAGTGTCTGTGGCCATAAAATAGGCAAATATAAATTCGATTACATGCCAATAGTTGTGATAGTCATGAACAAAGCCCAGTAAAACTAGTCTAAAAACCAATCTGAAGATATCTGTATACCATGGAGTAAAATCTGATCTCCCATGATCATTGAAGTCATATAGGTATTGGTCCAATGAAAAGGAAGCAACAACTCAGGAAAGTTGCGACCACATAATTTTGTCTTCAAGTCTTCTATACAATCCGCTAAAGGTACAAGTTTACATCATGTGAATAAAGGAGTTGAGGTCGAACATAATGAGACATCGTTTGATTACCAGTCATTGATGTATATCGTTAACAAACGCAAGACAACCTACCGATAATGAAAGTAGGTATCAAGGCACCGAGTACATTCTTACAAGTGTGAATAGAGTAGTCAGTGTCGAACACCTGAAGAATCCATTGATCATGAGAGATTGATGTATTCCCAACTGTCGATGGTGAGAGAGCCTGCTACTAATGACTGCAAACCTCAAGGTACTCATAAGACTCTAGATCTTGTTTCCAGATAATGGGTTGATGTCGATGGAAAGAGACCCGCTGAAAGGA
This sequence comes from Picea engelmannii, assembly GCA_009831015.1. Classification (NCBI taxonomy): domain Eukaryota; kingdom Viridiplantae; phylum Streptophyta; class Pinopsida; order Pinales; family Pinaceae; genus Picea; species Picea engelmannii. The sequence continues at coordinate 92,861 of ML806436.1, forward strand.
GATAATTAAGGCATCTCTCATCAGTCATCACGAGGTACAAAGCAAGAGCTTCATGATTTGGTGGGAATCATATGAAGAACAAGTTAACGAACCAACAACCTTGTGCATCTTTTGTGTGTTCCAAGTGAAAGCGGTACATGAAAAAGACCCTTTGAATAACAACCAATGATGAAAACTATCGACAAAGTTGAGGATACTACCAATAAGGCTAATGGAATCCAAGACACTGCACAAATCCCAATGTGTGAATAGATGTCTTTCCATTGAACACAAGGGAAACCACCCATTCAACGACCAATGATGAAATGTCAATTGTTGGGTTCAAGGTTACCTACCAATGATGAAAGTAGGACCAGGGTGCATGATAGGACTAAAGTATCATGTGATTCTGAGACAAACTGAGGGTATGGCTGATATGCAAAGTCAAGAGTTCTGAGGAGTGACCGACATAGGTTGATAGACTTCCTTTGAACAAGAGCATGAGACATATGGTGAACTTTGGAAACATAGACCCAAAGATAAAACCATGAGATGTAGGAGGCATCAATGAAGTTCTCTATAGGTACTGGAGGGGTAACCAGCCAGTAGAGAAGGCTTTGTAATGAGTTCAAATTCCTAAGGTCATGCTAATCCCAAAATTATGAGGAATGGACTCAAATAACTTTGTGTTCTATTCAAAGGCGACATGACTACTACCAAATATAATATAGTACTCCCTTCCCGCCCATATTTTTTTTGTTTTTTCATAACAAATGAATGCTATGATACAGAGGAGGAAACGAGTGTCGCAAGTAAGAAAAACTAGTTCTAGTAATGGAATGTACCTATGCTCAATGCAGGGAAGTGCATGCGGGAGATGGACACTCGGGGGATGTTCCCTCCTAGGTATAGGGTGTCAAATTATGAACCACATAAACAAGGATCTTCTTGGTTGAGGATGAAAAACGACTTAGGCAAATGGTTTATAACACAAAGCGATAACCGGCTATAGGCTCAATACTGCAAGCAGGGGCATGAGATGAAATCACAACTTAATGCCAAAAAATGTCCTTTTTTATGTCTTTTAGTCTACTTGGTGTAAAAAAGGGGTAAACTTGTGCCAAGTAGACATCTTTTCAAATCCAATTTACGAGTGTGAAAATGATAAGTTCACTTGACGATCTTTTCTATTTTTGGTAACGAGTCGGAAAAGAGGTTAACTAAGACTCATGATCTTTCAAATCCAATTTAATGAGTGTGAAAGGTACAAATCACTCGTCAATGTTTTCGCTTTTTAAAGATGAGATGGAAAAGAGCTTAAATTAACTCGTTGACACTATTCTAATCAACATGTAAAGGGGAAGGCCAAGGCTCCCATATCGACCTTCTTCGGAATGTCAGTATCTTACGAAGAGTCGACATAAGCTTGGGAAAACCCAAATCTCTCCAAGTCGAAGAGGATATAACATGAACTGAGGATATAGTCTCTGTGATATATCATACCATGTCTCTTAATGGAAAAGACACAGGTGAGGGTATTGGATACCTTGCAGGACTATCCCAGTCAAAGGTGATCTCTTCAAAACCAGGAGGGAGAGGACTGGATGAAAGGAAAACTCTCTCTTGTTCAGAAGGCACAGGATTAGGAATGTTGACGACATGATTGAAGGATGCATCACTCTCTTCAGGGAGAGAAGTATTGACCACAGATTGCACTAGTGTGACCACTTATTCAATTATAGGTTGAAGAAGATGCATAGTATTGGGGGTAAGAGACACTTCACCATCGACAAAGGGGGTGAGGTCGGGAGAGGATCGCAGCGGTGGGACCACCAAGTCAATCAAAAGAGGAGTAGTTTTGGGAGAAACCATGGATTACTCAGAATTCGAAAGGCCCTTGGGTGAGCCCCACGCTTCTAGTATCCCAATAGTAACTGGACACAGACAAGTAAGGTTATTTCCTTCGCAAGTCCTGGAAAGGAACTTAGGTTTACGTCTGAGACATCTAGGTTTCTAAATGTGTCTGACATCATTCATAAATGTTGGTGACATACTCTCAGCACGATATGCAGAGGCAGGAGAGTCATATCCTACATGGTGTATAAGGGTTGGAGATGCGGCATTGCCAGGACTTTTGGTGATAAGAATGGTGCTCCCGACTTGATTAGCAGTGGCCATGTGCGAATTGTCAATGAGACTTGTAGAAGTGGTTAACCCATCACCAGCATAACTGACAGATGTTGGCGATGGAGCACTAGTATGACTAACAATGACTGGGCTAGCAGCATGCTATGGTATTTGATGCCAAGGTCTAGGGAAAGATTGACTTTGAAACATCGCAGGCCAGGATGGGTCCTGGTTTACCCCCTTGTCCCTGTCCGAGAATGTCGTATCCTCCATTTAATTAATTTAGAGAGGTTTGAATGGGCATCATCACTAAAGTATGAGAAGAGATGGAAGTATGATAGGGAATATTTGAGTGATGATATATTTTTCCCCCTTGTGAAGGGGTTCCATGAAGAGGATAGCCTGAATCGTAAAACTGATTCTCCCCATGAGAGATACCCGGGGATATATGCAGAGTCTCCATGGAATAAGTGTTAAGAGGAAATGACATGGTGGGCAAAGGATACATGGATGGAGTGTAATAAGTAGAATAAGCACCCATCTGAGTATTGGTTCATGAAATAGGATGAATAGGATTGGATCAGTAAGAGGGGAGGTTCCAAACTCCTGTCATGAAAACGGGTTGAGGGACATGACTCATATCAAACGAGGATTTATGCATCAGGGCCATGGTGCCCCCAGGTCCAATGCTAGGATTCATATAAGTGGACCAGGGAGAGGATTACACGGGTGAAGGCATATCAATAGAAAAATGACTAGAAGCCCAAGGTGTGAATTGAGTATCATAGTTCTGCATACCATTATAAGAAACAAGAGGATTTTCCCCCATGAACTGAGTAGGCATCATAGGGTAGGTAGCGGTAAAGGAAGGAGCTGAAGGGACTCCATTATCCATGATAAAAATAACTCAGTAGAAAATCCTAAGGTCAAATAGTAAGAAAAGAGCACACCAAAAGTAAAATGACCAATATGCATGCAAACAGGCTAAAGTGGCTAAGTGGCCTCCCTCCCTAAAGAAGGTATGTCTCATCCAAGAGGGACTTGAGACTCCCTGCTAAATATCATAGGTAACAAAATTAGTTATAGGGGCCCTCATGGGATTAACAACCAGTTGGTCAGACCCCCCCAGAGAGGTAATCCTCCATAAAGGTTGTGTGTTGTCTGACCCCTATCTGACCCAGGGTACCTTTTAAATAACCCCTGCAAGTAACCTATGAGATACCTAAGTCAAGAAACTAATAAACCACTGTATAACCAATGCAAAGGTGAGCAGTCGTAATTCTGGATCACCGTATGGGCAGGGTAGCAAAGCCCTAAACCTCAAAAGTACCGCCTCTCACGGAGGTATGGGCACTAGAAAGATCCCCAAATACGAATAAATCCATAGAAATATCTCTGACGCTAGGTGAGTATCCAGGGGATATCCCTTCAACCAACTTCGTGCGACCTCATGATTAACTCCAGTGTGAGTGGAGCCTCCCGATCTTACCAATTATACAATGGATTTCTCCACTCCCTGACTTAGACACATATGTTGATTTAATTTCCTTGGAGAAGTTTACTCACAAAATCCTATTCCAAGGCACTAAATCCTAGACTAGTTTGTGCACCCTAGAAAATAAAATCGTTACTAATAAATTTTAAATTATAGCGTTGATTTTATGGACGTGATTACTGAAAAAGGTATATGATAATAAAACCAATGGTGTTATGACTCTGCAAGAAAGTAAATATGAAGATAATGAAAATTCCTAACTTTAACTTTTGATGAATGATATTCTCCTAAAAAATGATGCAATTTCCAAACTCAAATCTATGATTTAGAAGTAAAGATGCAATTTCCAAACTCAAATCTATGATTTAGAAGTAAAGATGCAATCTTTCACTGTATGTACTAAGCTAATGATAAAAATTCAAAAGACAAAAATGCCAAGCAATGCAAAATGCCTATTTTTTTTGTATTTTCAATATATCAAAACTAAAAATGCATGGATTGAAAAGTAACTAGATATATAAACCTATTGTGTATAAAATAAACACAACTCAAGCAGGATATCAAGCAGCAAATCACCCAGCCCAATGTACAAGGACAATAAAAATCAAAAGATGAAGAGAAAAACTTTGCCCAAAAATTCAACAAAAAGAGGGTTTCCTATCATCCCACAGGCACTATAGAGACATAAGAAGGCTCAACAAGCATAAAACCCCACCCAAAAAACACTAGACCAAGAAAAACAACAAGGGAAAAAGGTGTACGCGACTGTTTGGGCAAACAATACGTATATATGCAGCTTGCAGTGAGACAACACACGTGTGTACGCGATTGCCAAGCAAAAAGGCACGTATATGCTTTTAAACAAGGCCAAGCAAGGAAAAAATGATGAACACTTAGACCCAGAGTGAATAGGAGTTGTCAAGTAATGACATGACAAGAACCACAATAGAAAGGAGAGAAATCTAAGGAGAAAAGTACTTCAAACCCTAAGAAAGAAGATACATCCCCAGTACAGTCGCTAATTATGTTACGAGGAAAATCTCTCTATGGCTAGGGTGAACCACAAAAAACAAGAGTGACTGTATAAATCAACTCAATTCCAACATATGCTATATAAACTAATGTGCAAAGGAGGTAATAAAGAGGCCTACCTTGTCCAACCATTTGATGATGTCCATCATTGAGCACTTCGACCCAAAACTTTATACCTGAAATAAGTTCTCAACAAACAAGCAAAGCAAGCATATAGTGATAATATAATCGGTTAGCACATTAGATAGCATAATCCATTAATATTTAAAAAAAACATACCCATGGATCATAACACATATATTTGCAAGATATCAATTGGACGAGAAAGGAGTATTTCTATTAATAAATGATCAAAATAAGTGAAAACATTATAGACTTCCGTATCAGCATGGTTCGGAACAGAGAAATCGAGTTCCTTCCAACTGGGCCTCCACCACTTCAATCCTCCACAAAAAGCAAGCTCATATAATGGAGACAAAGAGGTTCTCCATTAATAAGGGAAGAGCTTGGGAGCTGAACATTGTGTTCAGACTTAAAGGACAAAGGGATGCAAACTCAATAATGAAGTAATAATTTCTCCAGAGTAACTTTGCTCTCAAAGTTGAATTCTCTCTCCTTTTCCATAGATCGGAATTTACTTATTTATAGCCTTCAAAATGCAACTGAAGGGTCGAATCAGAATGTTTCCATTATATGGAAGGCCAAGGATCAGAGATATTTTGTCATGACATGGAAATCCAACATTTATTTTGATTTTCTGGCACAAATCTTGATGTACGTGAGCTGTAGTGGAGCAGCCAGCGTATACGCATGCTGTATAACTTGCAAGGTGCATACAAGTGGAAAAATATTTATTTTTGTCTCTGGATTAATTAATCAGGGAAAGTAAGTCTGGATAGGGAAATGGAGTAAGGCCCTCTCTTCAATATTGCATAGGGAGAGGCAAATCTTGTTCTAATAGCTAGCTTCTTGAAAAATGTTGGGCTCAACTGTGGATAGCAATCCTAGGTGTTGTTGTTCTAGTGAACATATTCTTCTTGTGGTTTCAATTGCTGCATGTTTATTCCAATAATCTGTTCTGGTGGATGATTCTTGTGCACTCATCTTCTAGGTGTCTTTGGAGGTACTTGAATATTTTGGTGTTCTTTCTCTGCTTCTTGTTGTTCCTCTTCTTCTTGTTCTTTCAAATCTTCTTCGTGATCTTGTTCCACTGAATATTTTCTTCTTTCTTTTATCTTTCGTCCATTTGTCTCATCAATCATCACATTGACGATTTCCAATATTGTGTTGAGTCTTATATTGAAACATTTGTATGCTTTTATTTTTCTTGAGTACCCAACCAGTATGCCTTTATCAAATCGAGAGTCAAATTTTCCAATATTTCCATCTTCTCTTTTGATAGAGCATATTATTTCAAACACTTTAAAGTGCTTCACATTCACTGTTCTTCCTTTCCATAGGTTGTAGGGAGTCTTATTATTGTTATTTCTAAGCATTCCTATGTTCTGAATGTGAAATGTTGTATGCACTGCTTGTACCGAAAAAATATTTGTCAAATTTAAGTCCATTAAAATGGCTCTGGACATTTCTTGTATTGTTTTATTCTTCCTTTCGACAACTCCATTTTGCTGAGGTTTCTTGGCTACTGATAATTTCCTATTTATCCCATGCTCGTTGCAGAAATCCATGAACTCCTTTGATGTAAATTCTCCTCCATTATCTGGTCTCAAACACTTGATTTTCGATTCTATCTCAGTTTCAACCATTTCCTTGTATATCTTGAAGTGTTCAAATGCCTACAACTTCTTTCTGAGAAAACAAAATGCATTCATTCTTGTGTAGTCATCAACCAATATCATAAAGTATTTTTTACCATTCAATACCTTTGTTCTTGTCGGTCCAACTAGATCAGTATGCACAATCTCTAGAAGTTTTGTTGTGGACTACTCTTTTGATTTGAATTTGGTCCTAGTTTGTTTTCCTTGTAGACAATGCTTGCATAGATTATTTGGTGGCTTCAAGATCTAGGGAATTTCTCTTATTGCTTCCTTTCTGCTGGTTTTTGTGAGATTTTCAAAACTTATGTGACCCATTCTTTTGTTCCAGGACCAACTTTCATCTTGCTTTCCTAGAAAACATTTTTCTTTTCCAGTTTTATTCAGTACACATATGTTGCTTGGAGTTATTACAAATTCGGCCACCAACTTGTCTGAACCTTCTTTTCTTATCTCACATTTCTATGAGTAAAAAACAAGTATGTGTCCTTTTTCATATATTTTACTTACACTTATTATATTGTGTTTCATGTCTTCGATTAATAGTACATTTGGTTCCCTGGCATCCTTGCTTCCAATATTGACTATGCCTCTTCCTATAATTTTGGATAAGTTATCATTCCCAAATGAAACTGGTCCATATCTTTCTTTCTTCAATGTTAGGAACCTATCTTTATCATCTTTCATATGCTTTGATAAACCATTTTCAACGTACCATCCACGCTTCTTGTGTTGAGCCTATAGAGTAAGATTAAATTCTTAATTATTGTATTGATTTGTTTTCTTATCCATATCCTTTGTGGTTCATGTCTGTGACTATTGATACGTTGTTGTGATTCTCTAGGAGGAACATTCAATATAGAATTTTTGGCCATGTGTCCAAATTTTTTGCACTTGTAGCATTCTACTTCTGTGTTCAAGCATTCAAATATATTGTAGCTTATGTTCTATTCCTCATGAGACCTTATTGGATAACCATTTCTTGTGTAGAATTCATAGTTATTTCTGTTATTGGTATTGGCTCTACAATTCACAACATTATGCCAAAAATTATTACATGAATAACATAAACCAAGAAAAATAGTTTGATACCTCGGGGTGAAATATCTTTCAAATGGTGTTTCTCTTCTGAATCCTTCTTCTTCTTGAGTTTGTTGGTGATTTTGTATCCTGAATCTTCTAGGTGGTGCAATGTGTCTGTAATATTCTTCTTGATTCCTCTTTCCTTCTTCCTTCTTAGGAGAGCCTTTATTTTTTTATACATAGGTTCTTTGTTCTGTTTTCTTGGAACTTGAGCCTTTCTTTGTCTGGTTATATCATAGTCCATATTATTCATGGTATGGCCTTCGATTTCTAATGATATCATCTAATAATTTGGTGTTTTTTTATGCATGTCCTTCTTTTAAATATATTTTCTAAGAGTAACATTTTTTTCTTCCAAGCCTTAGATCATCTTGTCCTTTTCATCTAGTTGACCTATGAGTGCTTATTTAATTCTTTTGTCTTCTTCTACTTGAATTTTTATCTTCACAATCATCTAATCCGCTTCTTCGGAGTTGGATTTATGATATCCTTATTTCTCTGTTAGTTCTTCCTTGAGTGACTTGATTTTCTTTCTTTCAATCCTTAACTCTTCTAGTGCATTGATTAATTCTACTTTGAGATCGACTTCTCCTTCTTCTTCAGAATCATCTTCGAAATATTCTACTGCCATGAAGAGTACTCTTTTGGTACCACTATCACTATCTGCATATTCGCCTGATGAGGAACTTTATTCCTTGGTGCAAAGGTTTTTCTTGAATAATTTATTTGTTTTTCTTCTACCCTTTTGATTTTGATTTTTCTTTTCTTCTTCATCAATTTATTTATTCTTCTGAGGACATTTAGAAGAAAAATGAAAAATACCACCACAATTAAAACATTTCAATAGAAGCATACCTTTGTATTTGTTGGTTCCTCTCTGCAACTCCCTTACGAAGTTTTTAATTTATTCATCTTCCTCAGAATCATCGTTGCAACTACAATATGACTTTGGCTTTTGTTTTCTCTTCTTCTTTGTCTTATTGGATTCTTTGAATACTGCTTCCTTTGTGACTGGGTTATCCTATTTTTTTCTCATTTCATAGGCAGTGAGTAAACCATGTAGCTCGTCCATTCTCAAGGTGGCTATATCTATTCTTTCTTCTAGTGTTGATATCTTTGGATCAAATCTCATAGGTAGAGACCTTAGAAATTTCTGAATGACAATTGATTTCTTCATCTTTTGTCCTAGACCTTTAATAGTATTCATTATTTCATCAACTCGTAGAAGGTAGGCTACAATCTCTTCGTATTCCTTCATCTTCAACCATTCTAACTTAGCTATGAAGGTTTGCATTTTATCTCCCTTAACGTTTTCATCTCCTTCATAAATGTTTTGAATCTTATCCGAAAGATCTTTTGCAGAATCACAATCCATAACTTTGACAAATACTGAATTAACAAGACTATTTAAAATAGTAACTTTAGCCTTTGAGTTGTTTTCTTTGAGTTTATTTCCATCCTTGTATATTTGGGGAGTGGCTTGTGTTGTGTATCCATCTACTGCTTCTCTACAGACATCAAATCCTTATTCCTGTAAAAAAAAAAAAAAGTCTTATACTCCNCAGTATTATCACTTTTATTAATTTTTAACCACAATATGTATTGTTTAAATTTATGAGTAGTTCATCAATATCATCCAAAACATCATCAACAATATAAATGAACAGTGACCAATAAGAAACCACACAAGTACATAGTACACCAGTATTTTATGTGGAAACCCAATGTGAGAGAAAACCATGAAATGATTTTCCTATATGTCAAAATAAGTACATTCATAGGAAGCACCAACTTCCTTATTTTCCAGCTACAAGTGGAAGGAGGCTACAACCCCCTGGTTTCCAAGGCTCCAACCTGAAGGAAGCTACAACTCCCTTAGTTTTCTGGCACCAATCGGAAGGAGGATACAACCCCCTTTCCTCGCCCCGTCTAATCACCTTGAAATATAAGTCCTAAAATACTGATACTACCACTATCACTCTGCCACTGTCAATCTGTCATATAAACCTATACCAACAACCTGTACCAACAACCTGTCACAATAATCGCCTCAATGAATCAGATATGTCACTGTTACTTCCAAAACCTATCATTATTGATACATTTCATCAACTCCACTCAATCCATTATGTCACAAGCCCTCATTCCAATATCCACAAGAATGTCTTCCAAATCAAATACTCATTAACCACTAAGACATTTATGTGTTGGAATTCTGCAGAATATAAACACTAGCATACTCAGTAAACCATAGCTCTCAACCTACAACTGACCTGATAGATTTTATTTTCAGAGATTGGGATTTTTCAAAGGATCCATGCCATGTTCTCTGTAAACTCATGGATGTCCGTGTTTTTCCCCACTATGGCGCATGGATGTTCACTCCTTAATGGATCTACAACTTGTGGATTTATTTTCTTTTCTGAGATTCCATGTTTTCCTCCATTGAACCATGTCAATGTCCTCTCTCTTCCTTCATTGCAACTCATGAATGTCCACACTCTTCCTTCATTGTATCTTGTGGATGTCTTTAGGAAAACCCTTGAAAAATAATATCAAATTCGTCTCTTCGGCTCCTGCAAATTCTCTCTTCACTAAAATTTACTTCCTTAGACTCATTAGTGTTAATGTTTATGCCATTATTATAGTTCTTTTCATTTCATTAGATAAGAGCATAATAAGAACAAGATCACTGAGAAATACACATCCACAAGAGACACAACATTTATCCTGGGAAACCCTCTAGGGGAAGAAAACCCTGCAAAAACTTCCTTATCATAAATGGCTTATACAATGTTCAAGAGATAACTCAAACCAATACAAAAAGTCCTCCCCAAGAGATGCACCACTCTTCTTCTCCTTTATCCAACTTCTAATTACAGCTTGCCTCATAAGAGAATGAGCAAGTGAAGTGTGTTTCTAAGAAGTGAGGCACTAGCCTCTTATTTATTTCAATATGGCACGTGTGAAGAGTCACCATCTGGCAGGGCCGACCTCTCACTCTGGGTGGGTAAACCCACCTTTAATTAATTCTGGTCCTTCTATTATAACTGTTGGGGCCGACTTCTTATTCTTCCCTTTGTAATTGTCTGATGACCAATCCACAAAAGGGGATTTGTTCCTTATAAAATTACCGACATGATTAATCCTCAATGGGGATTAATCCAATAACACTAATAATAATAATGACATGATTAATCCTCAATGGGGATTTAATCCAATAACAAAATAATAATAAGAATGCTCTTCACAGTTACATTATTTCATCACTCCCCCTTAACAAGAAGGGTATTCTTCATCAGCATCAGGTGAGAGAGGTCTGCATCATCAGTGGCATCTGGAGGACAGTATCATCAATATCATCTTGAACCATTTCCTAGCACATTTACGAGTCATCAGAAGTTTTCTTCATCAACAACATCATCATTCTCGAAAGAATGTTATCATCATCTGCATCAAATATGTATCAGTAAAAATGATACCTCATCACAGCACTAGGCTGGCATATCATAGTACTACACTAGATCAATGTCACAGCGGTTAAGCTGGTAGCTCAGTGGCAGTCACATCTTGCTTTACGTCTAACAACTAGGTCAGAAGCAAGTAATATCATCATCTCACTTTATGTCTAACAACTAGGTCATAAGCGAGGAGTCGCAACGTCATGCTTTACGTCTAACAACTAGGTCAGAAGCATGACTCATCTTGCTTTACGTCTAACAACTAGGTCAGAAGCAAGGAAGACATCAACATCTCACTTTACATCTAACAACGAGGTCAGAAGCGAGGAATCATCGGCGTTATGCTTTACGTCTAACAACTAGGTCGGAAGCATAACTCATCTTGCTTTACGTCTAACAACGAGGTCAGAAGCAAGGAACACACGGCGTCATGCTTTACGTCTAACAATGAGGTCAGAAGCATGACTCATCTTGCTTTATGTCTAACAAATAGGTCAAAATCAAGGAATCAACGACGTTATGATTTACGTCTAACAATTGGGTCAGAAGTATAACTCATCTTGCTTTACGTCTAACAATGAGGTCAGAAGCAAGGATTACACATCGTCATGCTTTACGTCTAACAATGAGGTCAGAAGCATGACTCATATTGCTTTACGTCTAACAACTAGGTCAGAAGCAAGGAATCAATGATGCTATGCTTTACGTCTAACAACTAGGTCAGAAGCATAACTCATCTTTCTTTACGTCTAACAGTGAGGTCAGAAGCAAGGATCATACGACGTCATGCTTTACGTCTAACAACGAGGTCATAAGCATGAATCATCTTGATTTACGTCTAATAGTGAGGTCATAAGGAAGGAATACATCTACTCCCCCTTTTAGGGAAGGTCCTTTCGGACAATACAAAGCTTATCTCAAAAGTGTTCAAACTTTACATGAGATAGAGGCTTAGTCATCACATCAACAACCTGTTCATCTGTGCTAATGTACTGGATCTTCAAGGCTCCACTCTGTACCATGTCGCAGATGAAATGATAGCGGATCTCTATGTGCTTCGGCCTGTCATGGAACACAGGATTCTCTATCATTTTAATACAGCTTTGATTGTCACATAGAATCACGGTTGCTCTCATCTCCAAATCAAATAGGCCTATCAACAACTTTCGAATCCATATAGCTTCGCAACTAGCAAAACATGCGGAAATGTACTCTGCTTCCGATGTGCTGAGAGAAATAATGGATTTATTCCTACTCTGCCACGAGATCATAGCTGATCCCAAACTGAAACAACATCCGGAAGTGATTTTTCTGTCAGCAACGCTTCCTGCCCAATCTTCATCAGTATATCCAATCAGAGTGAAGTCATGATCTCCATCATAGCTGAGACCATAATCCATTGTACCCTTAAGGTACCTCATCACATGTTTTGCAGCCACTAAATGAACACGTCTAGGCTCCACCAGAAACTGACTCAAGGTGTTCACTGCAAAACAAATGTATGGTCTAGTGTTCGTCAGGTACATCAACAATCCAATAATTTGTCTGTACAGAGTGGCATCTATCAAATTTGATGAAGTATCGACCAACAGCTTCAGCTTTGCTTCCATGGGTATATTCATGGACTTGCATTCGAGCATGTCGAATCTCTTCAGGATTTCGACCGTGTACTTCCCCTGGTTAAGGAAGATTCTTTTCGGACTCTGCCATACCTCAAGACCTAATAAATAATGCATTAGGCCAAGGTCTTTCATTTCAAATTCTGCGGCAAGTCTCTGTTTACATTCAACGATGAGATTTTCTTCTCCAGTTAAGAATAAGTCATCCACATATAGTAATAGTATTACTGGTTCATTATCCATGATCTTGAAGTAGAGATTTGAATCTGCTTTACTCTTGGTAAAGCCCAAGCTTGTCAAGAAATTGTCAATACGACCATACCAAGCTCTGGGAGCTTGCTTCAATCCATACAAGGCTTTCTTCAATCGACAGACATGAGACTTCCTGTCTCAAATCCTTGGGGTTGCTCTATATACACTTCCTCTTCAATGATACCATTTAGAAAAGCTATCTTCACATCCATCTGGTGCAGCTTCCATTTCATCTTGGCATCAAGAGCTATAATGGTTCTGATTGAAGTGTATCTGGCCACATGAGAGAATGTCTCTTCATAGTCGATTCCTTCCTTCTGGGAAAATCCACGAGCGACAAATCTTGCTTTGTATTTCTCAATACTTCCATCAACAGCATGTTTTATCTTGAATAGCCATTTTGATGATACCACATCCTTACTTTTCATTCTGGGAACAACTTCCCACACATCATTTTTATTATGGATTGGTATTTCTCTGTCATGGCATCTGCCCATTCCTTCTTCTGGATGGCCTCTTCAAAACATGTGGGTTCTTCATCAAGTAGATTTCACATCAAAGCCATGTAACTGGAGAATGTCTTTGGACTCTTCACCTGTCTTGTGGTTCCTTCTGGAACACCATACTTCTCTCCATCTTGAATAAGCTCTCTTGCCCAAGCAGGCTTTATTTTATGGGAGAAAGTCATTTGAGGAGGTTCTTGAACTTCTGTGATATCATGATCTTCGGGAGTCTCCTCATTAGGGGAAGTTATGACTTCCCTTACAGGTTCTGCGGCTTTGGGAACTTCCCTCACAGATTTTGTCGTCCTGGGATTTACAGGTTCCTCTTCACATACATCTTCAAGATGGCATCTTCTCGATTTATTAAGTGCATCTTCTTCATCAAAGGTCACGTCCCTGCTGATCTAAATATGGCGGTGACCAAGTATGTAGATTCTGAAGGCCTTGGATACCTCACAGTATCCCACAAATATTCCCTTCTTTCCGGAGGGTTCCAGCTTGTTTCTTTTCTCTTTTGGTATATGAATAAGCAATGGATAGCCAAATATTTTTGAGATGGTTTACCTCTGGCTTCTTTTTGGTGAACATATCTTCTGGGGTCTTGAACCCAAGTGCACTATGGGATAGTTTGTTCTGCACATAAACAACTTCCATAGATGCTTCTACCCATAAGCACATAGGAAGATCTTGATCATGAATCATGGTCTTCACAACTTCCATAATCGTTCTGTTCTTCCTTTCAGCAACACCATTTTGTTGGAGATATTGATCCCAACATCTTTGCAGATATTCACAAATTATTTTGAGGTATATTTTCCTCCATTATATGACCTGAGTATCTTAATCTTCCTTACAAAAGGGTTCTGTTATCGAGGCTTTGAATTCCTTGATCTTGTTGAATACTTCAAATATCTCCAGTTCTTTTACGAGAATAATCATTAATGGATGATACATAGTATACATACCCATTATTGGAGGATGATGGCATTGGGCCACATACATCTGAATGAATGAGTTCTAGGACTCCTTCTGCATTGTTGTCCCTCTTCGGAAACAGGTTCTTGATGTTCTTCCCTTGCACACATCCATCGCATATGCCTTCATGATCACCTTTCAGTTCTGGTAAACCTGTGACAACTTTGTATATGTATGGTAGCGCCTTGTAGTTGATGTAAGCTAATATTCTAGAGTTCACATGGATTCTTCAATAGTGTGGGTCATGGCAGCTTCTGAGTGACCCACCTTCTTCTTTTCCACTGATGATTGCTTCATTTATGATATCTCCTTTAGCACGTTTCCTTCTGCAACCTTTGCTATAGCTTCCTCATGTGACCTGGAGCAAGGTCAACAAAACAGCAAGCAAGAATAATATATTTCTTGATAATACAAAGCAATAGCACGAAAAATCATCATAGTATCTCCTTTAGAGCTTATTACTTATAATTTAGCAAAGATTAAAGGTAAGGAATACAATACAAAATGGGGTCAACACTCTCTTAGTGTTGTGACCATGCATTCTTCCATGGCAATCTGGAACTAACACAAGAGGTTTCTCCTAGAGGAGGTGTTAGTCATATCAGGCAAAGTATTCTCACATGTTATCAAGTATAATACTTTACGACAATTGCTATCTAAAGTCATCATCTTGTCATGTGTACCTTTGAATCTTGATTAATCAAGCCTGGAGCCTTGTCCTCAAGAATGAGTGCTTTATTTTCTTCCAGGTCTCCTTCACTCAAGTGACGAGTACTTTCTTCAACCTGTCTGTTGTACTAAGACAATATGCTATCTTGAAAAAAGATTAGGTTAGAGGATAAGCTCTATGATCAATTTTTAATCCTTCTAATGATTTGATCATAGCTTCAACATGCAACACTGATCAAAATAATTTCATAACAAATAGATGCATATTAGAATAATCACACCTGGGTTGCATCATTCCTATGAATGTGTTGGATCTTGAGATCCTTCTGGATCTATGGCAAAAGATCCCTTCTCCTGCAAATACTCTTTAGGGTTTAACCATTAACCATATGTGAGTACATACCTCGGATAGCATTTGCAGGTAGTGGCTCCATCTAGTAGCAGCGGTAATCATTACAAAAAACTTCAAGAGTGATTGTAACTGGTTCTACGGCTGCAACTGCAACTAGTTCTGAGACTGCAACTACAACTGCAACTTAGGGTTTTATGAGGAAACCCTAATTTTTCAAACTTCGAATTTTGAAATTCTGATCCAGGGGATAGATGCGCTGGGCTGAGGCAAGTTAGCTGGTGCAGTCGAAGTTTCGAAAATCCAACTTTTAGCCCTTCAAATCTGATCTGCAGATTTCTGGACTGGTGCTTCTGGTTTTTTGGTACTTCTGGTACTCTGGTACTTCTGGTACTTCTGGTACTCTGGTTTTCTGGTTTTCTGGTACTTTGTGAAACTAGGGTTTCACTTTCCGGGAGATCTAGCCACTAAAAAGGTGCGCTCTAAGTGCCAAAATGATCCTTGGGGGAGGGCGCAACTTTCTAGGAGG
>ML806436.1:108808-132746 GCA_009831015.1 Picea engelmannii
TATTCCTCATACAAGCATGGGTCCTCCAACCATTCTTCTAGGATAACTCAATCCGTAAAGCGTCTTCCCGTGAGGGCTTTCACCATAAGGGGACCACTTTGGAGTTCATCCATTTCTACACCTTATCAATCATGATAAGACAACAATGATTCATCTATACATTTTTCCAACAATGCATCATATACCAATGGAATCACATCGATCCATCTTCATCATGTATCAATGACAACTCATTGATCCATCTTCATCTATGCATTCTCATCAAGGACAATACATATTATATTACATCAATCATCAATAAATCAATCCTTTGACATCAATCAATCAAACCATTGGCATCAATGACAACATGATCCAACAGAGTCACCATCTGGCAGGGCCGACCTCTCACTCTGGGTGGGTAAACCCACCTTTAATTAATTCTGGTCCTTCCATTATAACTGCTGGGGCTGACTTCTTATTCTACCCTCTGTAATTGTCCGATGACCAATCCGCAAAAGGGGATTTGGTCCTTATACAATTACGAACAAGATTAATCCTCAATGGGGATTAATCCAATAATAATAATAATAATAATGACATGATTAATCCTCAATGGGGATTTACTCCAATAACAAAATAATAATAAGAATGCTCTTCGCAGTTACATTATTTCAACAATTACTTCATATTTGTTAATAGTACCTGTCCATTACACTTTACAACATAGATATTTAACATTCTCAATGGGTGCTAATGGTAGTCTCTTGATCTCTTATTTATACATTCCAAGTTCCTTCCTTTAGGGGCCATATTCTAACTATTTTACCCATCTTCCCTCTTCTAGGTCTAACCCACTTTCTTGTTGCAACTACTTTACCCATAATTAGTAAACTCATAACTTCTTGTTGCAACTACTTTACCCATAATTAGTAAACTTGTAACTTCTTGTTGCAACTAATTTATTTTTAATTATTTTCTTATTGCAACAACTTTACCCATAATTAACTTCTATTTGCAACCACTTTGACTAGCAAACTACTTGATGAATTTCTAGGAGCTTCTAGATTAAATCACTTTGTATTGACCTTCTATGGGTTTCTAGAATACTCTCGAGGATCCTCCAACTTCACAAAGCCATATCTCCTCAACCGTGAGGAATCATGTGGAGTACCACGGATCACTGGAAATGACACAACATGTACTATCCATCTATGATAGTCTTACCTGTAGTTATATTGTGATTCACATTCATATTCCTTGATCAACATCAGGTTCCTTAACCACTCCTTTGGGGCTACCAGAATTGGCTACCGAACTTGCTTCAAGGGTTGACATCAATGAAAACCAACCTAATCTATCAACAAGTACATTGTATTTATGCATTGGTAATGTTGACTCTTCTATCTATTTAGATTCTATAGGAATGGATAAAACATTGTGGCATCATAGGATTGGACACGTAAGTGAGAAGGGGATGCAAAGAATTCACAAAAGGAATTTTGTTCCATATCTTAAACAAGTTGATTTGGATTTATGTGAGCACTGTGTTTATGGAAAACAAAAGAGAGTCATATTTCTTAGATTTGGAAAGGAAAAGAAGAGTGAAAAGTTAGAGCTTGTGCATACAGATGGATGGAGACCAAATCAGGTATCATCTCTTGGTGGATCTCGTTAGTATGTTACTTTTATTGATGATGCAACTAGAAAAACTTGGGTTTATTGCATTCGACAAAAATCTGATGTTTTTGACACTTTTAAGAAATGGAAAGATTTAGTTAAGAATGAGATAGAAAAAATGTGGAAGTTTTGTAGATCGGAAAATGGAGGTGAATATTGTAGTAAGGAGCTTGATGACTGCTATTCATACCATGGGATTCGTAGAGAGAAGACAGTTCCAATAACACCACAAGAAAATGGTGTGTCAGAAAGGATGAACAGGAAAACCGCGGAATATGCAAGGAGTACGGGATTGCATGTTGGGTATCCCTTACAATTATGGGTAGATGTTTTAGACACTATTGTTTACTTAATAAAGCGAGGGACTTGAAGGTCTTTGTATGGTGGAATTATAGAGGAGGAATGGACATGTAAAAAGGTAAACTACTCATTTCTAAATACTTTCAATTGTGAAGAATTTTTCCATATTAATAAAGAAAATAGAACAAATCTTGAGTAAAAATCCAAGAAGTATATCATTATTCGATATGGTGAAATGATTTTGGTTATCACTTATGGGATTATGAAAATCATAAAATCATTAGGAGTAGATATGTGGTATTCAATGAAAAGTTCATGTATAGAGATGAGTTGCAGGGAAAGAAACAAGAAAAGGAAAACACAGAATCCATAGTGATTGATGAAATCAAAGAAAATGAAATTCCAAAGGTACCCAAAAATCAAAATGTACAACAAAAGGAACATCAGACACCTCAAACTCCTGCAAGTGTTGTTAGAATATCTACCAAGTTAAGTAGACCCTTGTTGACGCCCTGAAGCACAACGTAATACCCTTGCCTGCAAATGGGTTGCAATGCCTTATTATTTATATACATATATATAATAATATACTAGATAGGTGGGACCCCCTTGCGTAAAGCATAGTGAAAAATAAACGCTTCTCTGAATTGTGCACATAACAACCTTACGAAGCATATTACAATTTGGGAAAAACATGGGAATTCAAAAAAAATTTCACATGCAATCAATGATGATAAGGGATGGAAATTTAAAATTTGAAGGCAAGTTTTGAAGTGAAAAGAACTTTGGTTATAACTGTTATACATCTATGATTAAAATTCGAACTTCAACTCACACACACATTGGTTATGACATATGGCATTCACAACATATTGTGTTGTAGTATTGGCTATCTTTGGTGGACAATAGTTATGGTTTATGCAATTGTTTTGAGATCAATTCGATCCTTGCAAATTGGAGCTTGTTAGAAGTTAATATGGGACATATTATGTTATGGTGCTGGTATAAAACTATGGTATCGGAGGGTTTTCATTTCAATTTGGAAAAATGGAAGTGACAGGTTGGATTTGAATATGGTTGATTAATGCATTTAATGCAATTTTGGATGCGCTCCATCCTAGCTATGGTTGATTGTAATTAATGAGAGGGTGGAGAAGCAACATACATTTACTGCACGCCATTCTTACCCCACCTCAAGCTCATCACCCTCACCTTGCTGCATATTTTTGGCTACTTTGGTTAGGTTGCCTCCGTTTCTCTTGGTCGTTGGGAGAATAACGATAGTCTTTGTGTTTTTCGGTGCTTTCCTCAAAGTTATGATGACTCTCTCCCTTCCATTCATCATTGTAACCTCGCTCTAGATATAATCTCTATGTTGTCTCTTAGAATTTGCATGCAAAGTGTTTTCTTTCTGAAATATATAGTGGTTGAACATATGTTATGTCTGTGCAAATGATATTGGTTTTAGCTTCGAATGTTGCAAGTTGTAATTTTTTTAATGCTCCTTTGTGTTGAATTTATTCGATTATGGTTGGGCTTAGGGTGGATGATTGGTTATTATTGCTCCTTTATGTTGATAGAATTTATGGAATTTTTTTTTTGCTTCCACCCATGTCACGTGGTACAATCATGGAGGGTCTTTCATGGTAAAAAAAAGATATAGTCGGGTTCATGGTTATTTTAATATGGTTATTCTTAACTCCTTCTCAATCAATGAGAAGCATGTGGCCCTTTCGAGTTACCATTCCACAATTTTTGTATGCAAAGTCGGGTTTTTGCCTCGCGACCACCTTGGAAGCAACTGTGTAAAACTTTGTTGTAAAAATCATGGAGGTTTTGGTTTCATTTTACAAACCCCACTTGCAGAATTGTCTCACCCACCAGATCGTTTAGTTCATGTTCTTCCTTGTCATGACTGTTATAAACTCAAACTTGGTTTTTGAAATGGTTATGTGTTAACCCAATAATAGAGATATGTGTTGCATTGGATCTTGTTTCGTTGGTTGACTACCTACGGGGGTTTTGGTCGATTCTTTTGAAGGTTTTATAATGAATATGATCCGGATTTTATGAGAAGAACGAAATGAATACAGATTATTAACAAGTGCTTAACAAAAAATAATAGATATACAGTAAAATTGGTTTTCTATTCAATAAGGAAATAAACTGAAACTGTAAAATGCAGCGGAAACAAGCTTGTTGGAATGGTGGCGGCTTATCTCTGAGAAGAGATGTGACGATTGCGCTCATTCAAAAGAAGATGATTACAATGAGGCTCTGAATTCCTTTTTACAATAAAAAGGAATGCCAAAAACCCTAGACATCCAAAAATTTAACCCTAGGAGATGAAGTGCCAAAAGTCATGTGGGCCACGTCTAGGTAAGTTAGTACATCAACTTCCCAGGGTCATAACTTTTGCATATGATCTCCGTTTTAGGAATATGATAGCTCGTTGGAAAGGTATCATAGAGGAGATTTATTTTGGGGGCTCAACCATGCATTTGATTATCATTGAGAAGATATATCCTGAAAAACATTCATTTAGGCCCTCAAAATGGCCCCGGAAGTTGAAACTGCTAAAATAGTAAATTGTCAAAATTGTCAGAAAACTGTTTTGACCCAGTTGGAAGAGGTGGGTGGCCACCAATATCCACCTGGATCAATACTCCCTCCTTAGGAAGAAATGGTCTCCATTGCATTGAGTTCCCCCATCAGATGAGGAAATTTCTGTTGAATTTGGCCTCGGGTGAGCCACTTGCCTTGGTGTAGGAGCTGCCCTGCTTTGACGACTCGATAAAGATGGATCCTTTGCTATCGAGTGCCTTTGATCTGTGTGTCCACAATATGATCACCAAATGCATGTTTTGTGCAGTTGAGGTTGAGCTATGTTGGTGTTAGTTGTTCTATTATGTCTGAGGTGTCCAATAATGGTGGGAAATAAGGGCGAAGGAGATCCACGTTGAACACTGGGTGCAGACCAAGGAAAGGAGGAATGTTGAGCTCACAGGAATTATCCCCCATGGCCTTGGTGATGGTGTATGACCCATAACGGAGAGGGCGAAGCTTCCGATGGGGTCCTGTAAGGCATTCTTTCTGCAAGTGCAACCAAACTTTGTCACCCACCTGAAACTTATGTGGCAACTGATGTTGATCATGGCGCTGCTTGTACTTGTCATTGGACTTCTGTAGGATATCCTAAACCTGTTGGCGGATGTGTTGGATTCTCTCAATGAACTGGGTGGATTTTTCATCTTCAGTTGGAGCAGGAGATGAGTCAGTTGAGGTGACCGCAAGGGGAAGTGCAACATATATGGGACCCAATGTATGGAATCCCAACCCCACCTGAAAGGGGTTGTGGCCGATTGAGCTATGCATGGATTGGTTGTAGCTATGTTGGACATAGGGAAGGCTCGCATCCCATGTGTGAGAGTGATTTTAATTATACATGCTAAGGACATGCACAATCATTCAATTTACGGCTTCAGTTTGCCCATCTATCTGAGGATGGAAGGTCGTGGATTCAGTGAGCTTGGTGTTCAACAGTGACCAGCGGCTCGACCAGAATGTGCTGAGAAATAAATTTTCCTAATCTAAGACAATGGTTTGTGGGATTCCAAAATGTACCTAGACTCGTTCAAAGAAGAGATTGGGAGTGGCATCGGCTTTGATGTTATTCTTGCAGGAAACCATAATCGCCATCTTAGAAAAGCGATCAACAACCACAAAAGCACAGTCATTCCCCCGCTTGGTGGATGGGAGGCCCAAAATGTAGTCCATTGAGATGGATTCCCATGGCCTGTCAGAAGTAGGAAGAGGGGTGTACATGCCCTATTTCTTAGTGGTCGGTTTGGTAATAGCGCAGGCAGTGCAGGACCTGATATACTTGCTGACCTCCTGTCGAAGTTTCATCCAGTAGAAATGTTTCTATATCATCACCACTGTCTTTTTGACACCAAAGTGTCCTGCCACCCGACTATAGTGGGCTTCCCATATCAGCTTCTCTCTCTCTCTTGATGGAACGGAGATATGGCCTAGACGACAAAACAACCCATCCTGAAGATGGAAATTAGCGACAACTGTGTTTGCACCCAACATTTGGTAGGTGGTGGCGAATTCTGGGTGTGTCTCATAGAGTTGGGGCCATCTAGAGGTCTCATGGACGCAAGAGTCTATCACCGTGGTGAGTGTCACGACTGGCGGTCTGTTGAGGAAATCAACGACGCGATTGGTTCTTCTTGTTTTATACTTGATGTGGAGGTGGAATTGTTGCAAGTATGTGGATCACTTTTGATGGCGATCATTCTACAATTTTCCTTGTGTTTGCATGAAGTGCAGTGTCTTATGATCAGTGTGGATGACTGTCTCCTTACCAAGAATGTACTGTCTCCACTGGTGGCAGGCTTGCACAATGGAGTACATTTCTTTGTCATAAGTAGGGTACTTACAGACAACATCTAATAGTGTCTCACTATGATAGGCCACGGGGTTGTCGTGCTGAGTGAGAACAACGCCCACCGCATAGTCTGAAGCATTTGTCTTGATCTCAAAGGGATGTTGCAGGTCTGGTAGTGAAATTATTGGGGTTGAGCACAAGAGCTTCTTTAAATCATCGAACGCTTGTTGTTGGGACTGGACCCACACAAATTTTTCCTTACCACCACCCCTGGTTATTTGGTTGAGGGCCCATGCAATATGGAAGAATCCCAACACAAACCTACGGTAGAAATTTGCAAGGCCCAAGAAGATCCAAAGCTCAATGAGTGTGGTTGGGGTTTCCCAGTCATGTATGACTTGGATCTTGGCTGGATCCACATGTACACCATGTTGATCAATGATGTAGCCCAGGTAATGGACCCTGTCCATGCCGAAGGAGCATTTTTCCAAGTTGGCATATAGCTTGTGTTGTCGCAGGGTGTGCAGAACCTGCTGAATATGTTGCAAGTGTTCGGCCCAAATCTTGTTGTAAATGAGAATTTCATCCAGATACACCACTACAAAAGTATTTGTGAATAGTCATAGGATATCATCCATCATCCTCATGAAAGTGGCTGGAGCATTTGTCAACGCAAAGGGCATGACCAACCATTCAAAAAGACCTTCCTTTGACTTGAAGGTAGTTTTCCGTACATCTGTCTATTCTATCGGGACTTGGTGGTATCCATACTTCAGATCAATCTTACTGAAGTATTTGGCCCCTGTGAGTTGATCAAGGAGGTCTCCGATTTTGGGAATCGGCTACCAGTTTCTAACTATGATTTTATTCAGAGCTCGGTAATCAATGAAGAGTGACCAGGTTCCATATTTCTTCTATACCAACACGATTGGTCTCCCGCAAGGTGATGATATGGGACAGATGTGCCCCTTGTGGAACAACTCTTGGATCTGTCACTTGATCTCCTCATTCTCAAATAGAGAGCGACCATAGACTAGCCCATTGGGAAGCGGTGCACTAGGGGTGAGATCGATGGAGTGCTTGACTTGGAAGTGAAGAGGTACCCCTGTAGGTGAGGAGAATATATCTGAGTACTCTTCCATGACCTTATCTACTTGCTTCTAATGTGTGGAGAGGTCGGCCACAGAGACCCTGGATGTGGTTGTGATCTTTCGCTTATTCTGAGAGAGAATCACGAAGAAGAAAAAATTCCTCATCTGATAGATGACCTTCCTGCATTTCTTAGCAGAGATGAAGGAAATATCACTAGGTGGGACTGCCTCGGGTATCTTGTACAGTTTCCTATTCAAAGTAATAATAACACTACGAGGCCTAGACTCATATACAACATGACGTTTCCATAAATAAGGTTGGCCCAAAAGAACATCACAAACTTCAAGAGGAGAAACATCACACAATACCTTGTCTTTGAAGGGATTTATGTCGTATGACAGTCGACACTGGTGGATGACGTGGAGATCGCTTTCTTGGTGGAGCCATCCAATGGTGTAGGGTTGTGGGTGCGGCGTTGTCAGTAGGTCCAACCGCTTGATGACCTATGCTGAGATGAGTTTATTTTGGCTACCGCTATCAACGATGAAGTCCAATGGGGTACCTTTTACCCACATCTATGAATGGAAGAGGCGTTCTCCTTCTTCTGACTCATCTGGTTCACCAGGCTGGAGCTTGGTGGTAGCAACAGTGGCACTGGGTTCCACATCAGAGATCTGTCTTACCCTTTCTATTTTTGTCTTAGAGTCAGAACCTGCATCTGATTCAGAGGATTTCACTTCATCCACCAACGATTACTTTGAGCAGCAGTCAGGAGTGTTATGCCAAGGGCTCTTATGGAAGTCGCACCACTTCCCGGTATCTTTCTTTGTCTTTCCAATTTCCTTCTTTGATTGCGGCTTGGACTGGTTTTCCTGATACTGTCCATCTTTTCTTTGTCATTTGTTCTGTGGGTTGGGGACGCCCTTTCTTGTATTTTTTTGTGAGGGGTTCTCAGGCCCAAATTGTCGCGTCTTTTGTTTGAGCTTCTGCTCAATTTTGATGGCATATCAATAGGCCATGCCCAAGGATGAGATGTCAAGAAATTCCATTTCAGTCTAGATGTATCTATGCAGAGAACCATGATACTTGAGCATCGAATGTCACTTTGAATCTTTGATACCCATCTTGGTGCGCAAGGTATGGAAGATATTTGTGAAATCTTGCACTGCTTGGTCTCTTTCTTGCCGCAGTGTGGTCCATTTCGTATACAAGTCGTCATAACTTTCGATAGGGTAGTATTGTTCCTTAATAACATCCCTGAAGGATTCCCAAGTGGTCGTGACTATAAATAATGAGGGTTCCTCTGTTTCCTTTTGCTCACAGAAAGTTTCCCACCAATCTTTGACATGGGGAACGAATTTGAGGAGAACAAAAGTAATATTTTTTCTATTTGAAAAGTGATGGATAGAAAAATACCTTTCTAGTAGATTCAACTAATTGTCTACAGCAACTGCATCTATTTTACCTTCAAATATAGGAATATCAAAGTTTATTTATACCTTGAAGGGGGCGATGCCTCCGCTCGAAGAAGATCCGTCGCATGTTGGTAGCCTCCAAAGGATTTGTGCGAAACTATCCATCATCTCATTCCTTTGTTGCATGAGGGATTCCTCAATAATCAGTTTGAAAGGATCTCCTATCCCATCATATTTCTTTTCTCTTTCCATGAGAGGTCTCTTGGGCGTGTGATATCTTTTGTCCTCAAGAGAAACAAGCTCGAGACCCAACTCTTTGTACTCTGACCTCGTTGGGGACATGCATTAAGACGACAAGGACAAGACCACTCTGATACCACTGATCCAGATTTTATGAGTGGAATGAAATGACTACATATTAATAACAAGTGCTTAACACAAATAAAAAATATACAGAAAAATTGGTTTTCTATTCAATAAAGAAATAAGTTGAAACTGTAAAATGTAGCGGAAACAAGCTTGTTGGAATGGTGGCGGCTTATCTCTGAGAAGAGATGTGACGACTGTGCTCATTCATAAGAAGATGATTACAATGAGGATCTGAAGGCCTTTTTACAATAAACAGGAATTCCAAAAACCCTAGACATCCAAAAACCTAACCCTAGGAGATGAAGCGCTAAAAGTCATGTGGGCCCCATCTAGGTAAGTTAGTACATCAACTTCTCGGGGTCATAACATTTACATACGATCTCTGTTATAGGAATATGATATCCCGTTGGAAAGGTATCATCGAGGAGATTCATTTTGGGTGCTCAATTATTCATTTTACTATCATTGAGAAGATCGATCTTGAAAAACCTTCATTTAGGCCCTCAAAATGGCCCCAGAAGTTAAAACTGCTGAAAATAGTAAATTGCCATAATTGTCAGAAAATTGTTTTGAGCCAGTTGGAAGAGGTGGGTGGCCACCAATATCCACCCATATCAGAATAAATGAAAGAGAACTAGGGTTTTGAATCCATCCTGTCACATATCTTACTGAAAGTGGTGATACCATTCTCGTATGTTGAAGAGTATTAAATTATGTTACCCTCCATTGTGCACTTGATGCGGTTTGGTGTTAATTGCTGGAATGATTTTGTTGATGGTCTATCATATAAAAAGGAATTCTGCAAATAAAAGGAAATAAAATTTCATGGTGGGAATAAATTTATTATAATGGTGTTGGCTCAGTGATGTTTGGATTCATTTGGATTTTGATAAGAGGAAATCTTAACCAGCTAATAAATAGAAGCTCTCAAACCCAATCCATTATGCAACATTTAAAATTGGTTTGATGTAAATGATTAAGGTCGATGGCATGTTATTTTTCTCGGCCCCCTCATTACTTCTCTAAGAGATCATTGAGAATATCGATCCCAAAAAACCTTCATTTAGGCCCTCAAAATGGCCCCGGCAGTTAAAACTACTAAAAATAGTAAATTGCCAAAATTGTTAGAAAACTATTTTGACCTAGTTGGAAGAGGTGGGTGGCCACCGATATCCACCTGGATCATAATAAATGAAAGAGAACCAGGATTTCGAACCCATCCTATCACATATCTTATTGAAAGTGGTGAGACTAGTATCGTATATTGAAGAGTATTGGATTATGTTACGCTCCATTGTGCACTTGATGCGGTCTGGTGTTAATTGTTGGAATGATTTTATTGATGGTCTATCGTATAAAAAAGAATTCTGCAAATAAAAGGAAATAAAATTGCACAGTGGGAATAAATTTATTATAATGGTGTTGGATTAGTGATGTTTGGAGTCATTTGGTTTTTGATAAAAGGAAATGTTAACCAACTAATAAATAAAATCTCTCAAACCTAGTCCATTATGCAACATTTAAAATTGGTTTGATGTAAATGATTAAGGTCAATGGCATGTTATTTTTCTCTCCCCCCTCATGACTGCTCTAAGAGATCATTGATAAGATCGATCCCGGAAAACCTTCATTTAGGCCCTCAAAATGGCCCCGAAAGTTGAAACTGCTAAAAATAGTAAATTGCCAAAATTGTCAGAAAAATGTTTTGAGCCAATTGGAAGAGGTCTGTGGCCACTGATATCCACCTGGATCAGAATAAATGAAAGAGAACCAGGGTTTTGAACCCAGCCTGTCACATAGCTTACTGAAAGTGGTGATGACATTCTCATATGTCGAAGAGTATTGGATTATGTTATGCTCCATTGTGCACTTGATGTGGTCTGGTGTTAATTGTTGGAATGATTTTGTTGATGGTCTAGCGTATAAAAAGGAATTCTTCAAATAAAAGGAAATAAAATTGAACAGTGGGAAGAAATTTATTATAATGGTGTTGGCTCAATGATGTTTGGAGTCATTTGGTTTTTGATAAAAGGAAATGTTAACCAGTTAATAAATAGAAGCTCTCAAACCCAGTGGATTATGCAATATTTAAAATTGGTTTGATGTAAATGATTAAGGTCGATGGCATGTTCTTTTCTCGGCCCCCTCATGACTACTCTAAGCGATCTAGATATGGTCATTGTTAGTTGGAATTTTGAATAGTCTGTCTATAAATTGGTATATCTATAAATTTTGTTGTTGTTCAATCATATATATATGAAGATGGAAATTAAATGGTTGAGTTTCACAGTCCTGAAGTTCTTCTTTGGGTTTGATATGGAAGTTGTTGTGTCTTGAACCTTGAGACTGCTTACAGTTAAAAATGTTTTCTTTGGTAATTGGGGATGTATCATTTTAAAGAACGAATGCTATTTCATATAATGGAACAATATCCATCTCGTTTCCCATTCATTATACCACTTTTCGCTCCTTACAAGTCCACCATCTTCCCAAATTCAATTTAATTCCCCATTCTGTTATCTTGAATTGCATTTTAAAAGAAGGAAAAGGAAGGGACTAGCTTTTGAAATTTGGAAATGGAAATATTGTTTTTATGGAAGTTGCATATGTGTTTGCTTGAACATGATCTATTGGTGGTTCCCGTCCATGCAACCACTTTTCGCTCATTATAAACCCCTCAAATTATTGATAACCTTATCATTCCCTATTCAATAAAAATTAATTATTGATTTGAGTAGTATGATGAATGGATTGATTGCATGTGCTTCTATTGTGAATGATAGAGCCACACTTTTATTCTATTTAGGTAGGGTTGATGCATGGACTGTCAAGAGTTTTCATAACTAATTGGATCATTGCTTCAGGATGAGTTTCTTCAGTAGAGGAAGTAATGGCAAAGGAAATAGAGGCAGAGGAAATTTGCAAAGAGGTCATAGAATACCTATGTTTTCCATACATTTTGATGTCTATCCACAAGAATTGAATCATCTTTTTTAAGATTGATTCTTCAACCTAGTAGGACAAAGGACCCTCTAGCACTGACCTGAAAGACCTCCCTTCCAAGCAAATCAAAACCTTTCAAGTATCCAAGTCCCTCCTCATGTATCAATGCAACCAAAATTGCCTACCAACGATGGTTGGCAAGAGATTGTCAACCAGCCTTTTGTTCATCACTATGGTTGGCCTACTGCTTTTCCATTACCCCCTCCACTACCACTAAAGAATCAACTTTCCCAAGCTAATCATATTGTCTCACCCGTACAGTCATCTCATGCCAGTAAGAGGTTGAAAACTGATATTCCCAAGCCTATGCATGACAAAGGAAAAAGGAGTAGTCACTCCCTCCAAATCATCCAAAGAGTCTTCCAAATATGTTTCCTCCTACCTTCATCTTAAGGATGATTGTTCTCATGTTATCAGTGCATTTCAGCTTCAAGGTTCCAAATAGCCAAAGGCTGCCACAAAAAAATCAAAAGGGGACAATAGTGAAAAGAGGCCAAATGGCTCTCACAGTAAATATGGTTTTTGATGATAATTATTTTTTTTTTATGTAGAAGACAATATTTTTACTTTGACAAAGTTTTGGACAACAAGAATATATTTAGGCAGTTTGTTTTGGATAGTATGGATATAATTCTATCTTGTATATGATCATATTGTATTTCGTTGATATTTTGATATTTGATTATAAAAATGAGCACGGGAGTTATAAGGAGGATATTTGAATCAAATGGTTGAGTTTCTATTTCATGTTTGATGACTATTAAAAGGAAATAATTGGGAGAAACAAGTGGTTCCACCTATTTAGTTATTATTAGTTAGACCATTATTTATATATACCATTGTTTTTTGTCTCAACTAACGAGTTAAGCTAATTTGTCTCAACTAACGAGTTAAGCTAATTTGTCTCAACTAAAGAACGGTAGTTGAACTACCATAACTTATTGGGAAAGAATAAAATCCCAATGAGATGAAGAGACAAGGAGGAGATAATAGAAGGAGAACTACAGCCATAAGGTTTTCTCTATACTAGTGAGATAATTTCAAATTTCATTCATTCCAAGTTTCCTAGAAGGCTTAATCCTCTTGATGACAGCAGGGTCTTATTGAAGGCAGTAGGATTCAAAAAACTGAATCACATATTTCAGAAGCTTGTTTTAAAGGTGTATGATTTATCTTTGGTAGTCTATGTATTATTGTTTGTGCATGAATTGAATTTCATGACTCATAAAGAATATCTTGTAGAGTCAAGTGACAACATTTTGTGGCAACCTGATTCAGATCTTGAGCTTCAATTTTCTTCTTGTTGTCAAAGTATTTTTGTATGATGCCCATTGAAGGCTTCTAAATATGACTTTGGTCCCTACCCTCGCAAGGGTTTGTAAAGAGAACTCAATTTTGTATCTCAAAATGAAATAAATGAAAAAATGATATTACTGTTTTAGTCTCACACATGTGCTTTAATGATCTGGTTCATTCTTTTTCTTTTATCTCCATGTACACATTTGTGTAATTTCTGTACACATTCATGTAACATTGTTTAAGTTTATTTATTTTTCATTGTTATATATAACACATAAACACCAACCTTGATCCTTTGTACTTAATACTTGTGGATTAAGCGATTGTTTTTTAGGCTATAAACCCCGGGTGACATTCCCGACTATCTTGTCTTAGCCCGACAAGATCTGAAAATCCTTGAGTAAGGTTTTCCATACCTTTTCCTCAACATTTATTTGGCGACCATACTCAGGAGATCTTCCATATCTTTCTGGTTGATTGTATTCATGATTATTTTCAAATTTTTATGTTTTGTCTAAATACTGCTTGACTAATTTTTTCCATAATAGTACTTGTTACAAGAGAACCCAATATTGGAAATGATCTTGATTACCAAAAAAATATTGGTTTGACATTATTCAACACTAATTTAGAAACTGATAGTATTCGTGATGAACTCAAATGCTCTTGGGAATTAATTGAAAGATATATAAGTATCCGTGAATGTTGGGAAGCCAAGAAAAGGTAGCCCATAAATCATCAGTAACCTCTCTTTTCCTAAATCCTTGGTTTTCTTTTTCATGTCCTCAAATCCTCACATCTCTCGAAGGACAAGAGGATAGTCCCCTAAAGATACTCCTATTTTTGAAATAGGAAGGAGGAAGTTTTTTTATCAACACAAGAAAGTGATCTAAGGAGAATTTTATGTGATTCTGCTAGTTCCCCTTCATCACCCATACCTATTACCTTCAACATGACATATATGAGTAGTGGTAGTGGAACTGGAGGTTCCTCCTCCTCCCAAAATTCTGTGATCCATGTGGATATCGCTGGCCACCGACCTTTTCCATCTGGCTCAAAACAATTTTCTGGCAATTTTGGCAATTTTCTATTTTTTAGTAGTTTTTAACTTTCGGGGCCATTTTGAAGGCCTAAATGAAGGTTTTTCAGGATCTAGCTTCTCAATTATAGATTAAGGCTCTGATTGAGCCCCCAAAATGAATATCCTTGATGATACCTTTCCAACGAGCTATAATTCACCCCAAACAGAGATCATATTCCAAAGTTACGCCCCCGCGAAGTTGATACACCAAACTACCCAAAACAGGGTCCACAAAATTGTTGGCTTTTCATCTTCCGGGGTTAGGGTTTTGGATTTTATTTATGATAAAAATGCCTTTGGAGCCTCATTGTAAAATCATATTCTTGTGAATGCGAGTATAGGGAATATCTCTTCTCAGATATAAGTTGTCGCCATTCTAGCGAGTCTTTCACTCTTTATTTTTAGATTCTTTGCACATTTTCGCTCATTAATAGAAAATTGTGTATTACTGTATCTCTTTGTTTATGGTTGCATATATGATACGTTTCTATTATATTATTGGATATCCAAGATATCTCTTTACATCTCTTTATTATATCTTCGCTCTCATTTCGTGCCGAAGATAATCTGGATCAGTGGTATCAGAGCAGGCTGCTCTTGATCGTTTTTCAGTGCATGTCCCCAAGGAGGTATGAGTATAGCAAGTTGGGTCTCAAGATTCTATTTCTTGAGGAAAATGTCTCTCGAACGCCCAAGAAACCCTCCATGGAAGAAGAAAAGAAAAGTGATAGAGAAGACGATTCTATTAATATGTTGCGTGAGCAAGCTCTCACGCGACAGAGGGACGAAATGATGGAGAATTTTCCCCACATCCTTCAACTCTTGCTGGTAACAACAGGTGCGTATTCATCAAGTGGCAAATTTGGAGGCACCTCTCCTTTCAAGGTACAAGTTAATTTTGATATTCCCATATTTGAAGGACAGATAGATGTAGATGCCCTAGAAAAATGGTTAAATTTGCTAGAAGGTTATTTCTTTGCTCATAATTTCTCCGACAGGGAAAAGATCACCTTCGCACTCCTTAAGGATCTCCCCCATGTCAAACATTAGTGGGAAACTTACTAGGAGGAAAGTTCCATGAAGGAGTTTGGAATATATGGGGTCGATCACACTTGGTATTTTTTTGTGGATGCGGTAAAGGAACAATATTACCCTGTTGGCAACTATGAGGACCAGTACATGAGATGGACAACACTATGGAAAGAGAGGGGCTGAGTAGTTCCAGAGTTCACCAATACCTTCCAGACCTTGTGCACCAAGCTAGGTATCAAAGACTTTGAACGACATTTGGTTCTGAAATACCATGGGTCTCTACATAGATACATCCAAACTTAAATGGATTTTCTGGACATCTCATCACTCGGTGTTGCTTATCGATATGTTATTAAAATCGAGAAGAAATTTAAGCACCAGAACAAACAGGAGTTTTGGTATGAAAATCCACAACAACCAAAGTATGATAAAGACAACCCTAACAAACAGTCTCCCAAAAACCAGTCCAAGACACAGGAAAAGAAGGGTCACAGAAAGACGAAGAACGACACTAGAAAATGGTGTGATTTCCAGAAAATCCACTGGCACAACAACGATGAATGTCGCTCAAAATAGTCATTGGTGGCCAAGATCAAAGACAAAGATCCAAACCCTGATTCATAATCTGATTTAGAAAATATTGATAGAAGACAAATCATCGACACAGACCCCATTGCTATTGTCGCAACCGCAACAATTCAACTAGAAGAACCCACAGATCATGAAGAGGGGGAGCATATTTTTCATTCAAATATGTGGGTGAAGGGGACCTCACTGCATTTTATTGTTGATAGCGGAATCTAGAAGAACCTCATCTCAATAGAGGTCGTCAAACAGTTGGGATTTTCGACAAAACCACACTCACAACCATACAACATTGCGTGGCTTCACCAGGGATGAGATATTCCTATCAACCAATAGTTTCAATTGTCATACAACATCCAACCCTTGAAGGATTAGGTATTATGTGATGTTTCCCTGATCGATTTCAGTGATGTTCTCTTGGGCCAACCATATATGTGGAAGCACCATGCTATCTATGATTCTCAAACCCGTAGTGTCATTTCTACTCTGGGGGGTCATCTCTACAGGATACTAAAGGTAGTTCCAACTACTGTCCCACCTAAACAATGTCACAAGGTAGTATCTCATACTACAAAATTCATCTTCTTCACAATCTTTTCAAAAGGTGAACAAAAGGATACTTCAACCACTACAGCCTCGGACCAAGCACCTTCTATCCAACAGAAGAAGGTCGAAAAGAATGTAGCAAATTGAAAATATTCCTTCTGCACCCAGACATCTCATGTAGCCCGACTGGTTGAACATATTCAACCCCTCCATCAACAAGTTCATGACATCCTTCCACAGTGAAACGTCTCCAGCAAGGTAAGCAATGCATTAAGATTCAATCACTTTCCCCACTCCCTCGGGAAATCAACACAATGGAGAACATTTATTCCTAAGGAGGGAGTATTGATTCAGGTGGATATCAGTGGCCACCCATATTTTCCATCTATCTCAAAACAACTTTCTGGCAATTTTGGAAATTTACTATTTTTAGTAGTTTTTAACTTCCGAGGTCATTTTGAGGGCCTAAATGAAGGTTTTTCGGGATAATGCTTCTCAATGATAGGCAAAGGCTTTTATAGAGCCCTCAAAATTAATCTCCTTGATGATACCTTTCCAACTAGCTATCATTTCCCCCAAAGAAAGATTGTATCCCAAAGTTACGCCCTCGGGAAGTTGATACACCAAACTACCCAAAACGGGTTCCACAAAACTGTTGTCTTTTCATCTTTCGGGGTTAGGGTTTTGGATTTTATTTATGATAAAAATTAATTTGGAGCCACATGGTAAAATCATCTTCTTGCGAATGTGAGTAGCGGACACATCTCTTCTCAGAGATAAGCTGCCACCATTCTAGTGAGTCTTTCACTCTGTATTTTTACAGTCTTTGTACATTTTCGCTCATTAATAGAAAATTGTGTATTACTGTATCTTTGTGTTTATGGCTGCATCTCTGACACATTTCTATTATAATACTGGATATCCGAGATATCTTTGTACATTTCTTTATTATATCTCTGCTCTCATTTCGTGCCAAAAATAATCTGGATCATTCTACCTCATCAGTAATTGGTAGTATATACAATCATTAGGTTCCTGTTCAATCCACTACCAATCCTACTAAAGTGATAAATAAATATGGTCTTTTCCATTTTGAAGAAGATGCTATGACTACCCTAT
The DNA here is from genome assembly GCA_009831015.1 of Picea engelmannii. Taxonomy (NCBI): domain Eukaryota; kingdom Viridiplantae; phylum Streptophyta; class Pinopsida; order Pinales; family Pinaceae; genus Picea; species Picea engelmannii. Next base: position 126,702 of record ML806436.1, read on the forward strand.
GGCACGTTTCTTCTCCCTTGATCTAGCACCCGCTACTCACTCATTAGCAAAGTTTAATGAGCATCTATCTAAGTTTTCGGGAAATAATAATGTTACTACAAATGAACACCTAGTAGAATTTTCTAATGCTTTTCATAATATTGGGGCTAATGATAATGACACTTGCATGCGTCTATTTGTAAACTCCCTCGAAGGGAAATCTAAGACATATTTTTTTGATCTCCCTCCCAAAATTCTTTCAACATGGGAAGAATTGGTTTATTGGTTGAAGTTCACTTATGGACTGTACAAGAGTCTAACTGAGAAGTTAAGAGAATACAACAATATTGCCTATAAATATGGTGAAACCATTAAGTCTTTTAACCTTTGCTTCATCAAATTATACAATCAAATCCATCAACTAATCCTCCCCCAAAATCATACTGCTTTCATGAATTATTATTATAGTGTGCTAGCTTCCCCTTATCATCATAGACTCGAAGAAAAGGATATGGACAATCTTGGTTCCACTCTTCATACTTGTCTAGAATATGAGGAGCAACTCGAAAGAACAGGTCTCCCTAAAGGGGACTTGGTCAAGCAAACATATACGTCTGACCTCCTAGAACTCGTGCAAGATATGAACAATAGGATGATAGCCTACGAATGAAAGGGAAGTGTTTCTTACCTACCCATAGGGCATCTTCTTATTCCTCAATGCCTTTTAGGAATACTAATGAAAATAATTTTCATCCAAAGGCCATTATGTCTCGTAGTTGGTGTAAATTATGTGAATAAAATCATGAAGAAAGTACTTGCAAAGTTAAGAAAAAAGTCAGAGATAAGATCTTTGGAAAAAGGCCCGATACCACAATCGTTGTTATAGATTGGGTTGAACCAGAGGATGTTATGGTAATCAATAATAGGAAAAAAACATACATTACCAAGGGTAAATATGATCCTCCTCGTACTTCTTCCACACTAAGCTCATCTTCTCAAATTTTTGATACACAAGTTGTCAGAGTTTTGGAAAATCAAGGAGTGCCTTTCCCTCTTTCCTCTTCTAAATATAACATCCTTAACCAATTGGTTAATATCAAGGATGATGCTACTATTTTGGACATGGTTGTCGTCCCAGAACAACAAAATCATCTCAATAATTTTATGGAAGGTAAAGTTTCTACCATTGCTAATCTTTTTGAAGAGTCAAAAGAAGAGGATTCAACTGTAAATAAGATAGGTGTAAATTATTTTAGGAACCCTGTAAAAAATACCCCTTTTTATATTTCTGTAAAAATTATGGATAAAATAGCTCATTGTTTCCTAATTGATGGTGGGTATGGTCCAAGTGTAATGTCAAAAATTATCATGGAAGAGCTTGGCTTATCATGCACTAATGAAAATTCTAGAAGCATGATCTCTTATAACAATTTGCAAAAATCAAGTATAGGTGAAATCAAGGATGTAACCCTAGTTCTTCGTGCACACCCCGAGATAAGAACAACCCTCATCATCTAAGTAATTGATATTCTAGTAAGAAACTATTCAATTATTTTAGGAAGAGACTAGAAATCCTTAACGAGTGGATGTCTTTCTCTTGACAGAACACATCTATCTGTCCCTCGGAACATAAATAATATTATAGTCATTAGGGAAGGAATATTTTTTCTGTATATAGAGAATTCTCCCCAACCTAACATAAATTATCTTGAGAAAGACTTGGGAGTATACTCTATGTTTTTTGATGAGGGTGACACTATCCTTGAACCAATTGATTTTGATGATGGCATGTGGCACATGAATTTTGATGGCTCATGCTCAAACGAACGTAATGGAGCCAACATCATCCTATATTCTCCTATAGGTAAAATCCACAAATTTTCTTATAGGTTAGAATTTTCTTGCACAAACAATGTTACCGAGTTTGAGGCCTTACTGTTAGGTATCCAAAATGCATATAACGTTGGTTGTGGCCACTTTACAGTTTTTGGTGATTCTGAACTTGCAGTGAACCTTATGTTGACGTCGAGGGACTAGATAGTCCCCAACACCAACATTTCAACCTCTCGCTGGACTAGGCGAGAAGAGACAGGAATATCACCCTAGGCTTAAAGGCCCATACCAAAATGTGCATTGAGCTCCAGGCTAAAAATCCTCTAACCTACAGTCCAAGCGGGGTCTTTTGCCTTGTAATTTCATTTTTTAGCAATATTTCATTTTTATATAATTTGAAATTTTAATGCTTTTATGTTGAATTTTATACATTTGACATAACGAAAATTAAATCTGACAAATTAAATGCAAATACTAAAATGAAAAGGAAATTTGTTTTGTATTTGTTTTATAAGAAAATATTTAAAATGAAACCAAGAAAGTTAGTATAATTATGTTAGTTTTAAAGTGATTTGAAAAGAAAAGTTAACTAAACTAAACATTATTTTGAAGATTACATGAGAGTAAAACTCTAATGATTTAATATTTTCTTTATTGTCTTTTAGAAGAAGGATAATATAAATACTAAGAAAATTAAAACAGTAAAAAAGAAAAAGTTTATACATATTGACAAGTTAATGAATATAACTTTATACACGTGATACTTTACAAAATTCACATGTTTTGTTTGTGTTTATCTTTATTTTTTTCTTTAATGTTGTATTAAAAGAAGATGAGAGAAAATGAGAATTTAAAAAAACTAACAAAGCGACAGTTTTAGAGTGGAAAATAAATTGATTTTCATTTGAAATGCTCCTCATACAAATTCATAAATTTTCGAAATCTACAAGTCTCTGCGTAGACTAGGGCTAGATATATGGTCTTTAGCCACTCTATAACAATGTTAGAATAAAGAGACTAAGCATGAAAAATAAAAAGAATGCTGAGCCAAGATGGAATGGAGCAATGATGGTGAATCACAAGAAGAAAACCTGCATATAGAAATCGATTAGCGTAGAATAAAATCGAGCTTGAATGCAACAAACTAACAAGTAAAAATTCACCTTATCAAAGACAACAAGCTCATCCTTGCTTCATCATTTTTGTTTCTTCACAAGACCCCCTGCTGCTAACCATTCCATCAATCCCTATTGAAGATATAAAATAAGAATGAAATGAAGAAGACCTCACAACACTCCAAGCACACCTCTCTATATTTTTTTTTCCAAAGTTGTCTCTCTCAGAATTTTTATTTCTCTAAATTTTCTCCTTCAGAAAATTCTCCTCCCCATAATGGTTGTGTGCTACTTCCTTCAAATGGTTGGACGAGTAGTTAGGGTAGTTCTGGAAGGAAATGGCCTATGCGAACTGTCTTGAACCACCTCCTTTCAAAATTAGAAAAAAATAATATAATTTTATTTGCAAAAAATGAAGTTGTTATCAACGAACCGTTCTTCATTAGATTTGTTTGCCAACTTATTGTTTCACCCATCTGCAGTTTACGTTCTTCTTCAGCTTTACAGTGGGATTCATTTTCCAATATAAGTTCATGTGCAACTTCAAGTTTTTGAGGGTTCTATTGCTCCTCACATTTTGTTGTCTCTCTATGAACATTGGAAGCATCAAGTAAATGCTTACAGTATTCAACTATGTTTTCTTCTTATCAAATCCATGTGAATGATGGTTTGTCACTGCAGACAGTTGGCTGAATACACAAAGCACAATTTTTAATTCTGATACTTCATGACGAACTGTAATGTACCCCAAATTTCGCAAAATAAAAAAAACAAATTTTTAGGGGACATCAAAGCTCCTTGACTCTTCAACATATCTTTAATTCCTTTATGGTATGCAGAGTAGATTTATCATCACTATTTGATTAGAATCATACACTCATTTGTAATTAAGACAATTGCGGTCAGGGCTATCATAGCCCTTAGAATAACTACCATGTCTATGTTAAGTCATGCTATCCAAAAAAATACACTGCATAATAAACTATAGACTATAGATAACATTAGCACTATACATAATCATATACATCACTTACTGTATCGACTATATTATAAATACCCTAACACTAATTCTATTCATATATATATATATATAAGTTGTTTACCATACTAACCATCATATATTCCTTTAACATATGGCACTAACCTTATCCATGACATTATATATATTGTATATCATACAGACTATTATGTGGATATCATAACAATAACATTGTTCCTAAAGGTTATATCATTTATCATAAAACTATCCACCACAATGTATTTCTATATCATAGTGAGTCGAAGGGTTTCTCTGCAAAACATATAAATATTGTTTACATAGGGACTGTTATATGGCTACCATACCAACAAAGACATTGATATAGCATAACAACCATACACCATAGCACTTATGGTTTTATTCCAGTGCCACGAACATAAACTATTCCTAATAATGTTAAACCCTACCTGACTAATGACATGGCTCAATATTGAATAGGTTCGAAACGTTTAATGGATGATGTCATATCTGTTCCTATGGGTATTTACTTTTGGTTGTTTCATTAATGTTGAGGTATGTATCGTACCTCCCAGACCTGACCCTTAGGAAGCTATGCCCAATGCCGTCTCGCCATCTCCATGGATTCACATGGCAGAGGGGTGGTGTGTACCTATTGCGTTTACTCCTTTATGAGGCCTTCAAGGCAACCTTCATTCATTGTTTTCCCCACCTTTGGTCCTCTAAAAAGTTTATATTTTCATTTGCAACACAACCTATATGCATTAGGGAGGTTCGGCTCTTTGGTATTATAACACGTTTTTTCTCTGCATTTGCAACACACCTTGTGTGCCTTGGCGATGTTTGGCTCCTTGGTTCTGTAATAGTTTTTTCTTTGCATTTGCAACATGACCTGTGCGCTTTGTTGTGGTTCATCTCCTATGGTTTTGTAACTAGTGTTTTGGTCCCCATGTTGAAACAAGACCAATGTGTGATGAAGAAAAACCACAACGAATATTCGGGGTTGTCTGCGCATCAAGGTAAGTAATGATTTCGTTATTCAATACCTTTGTCTGAAGTATTTCATGAATAAATCCTCTGTTTAATGCAATGTAGAAATCTGTTTGAGGATTTACAAGTATTATCGTTGCACCTCTGTATGTATTTTCCTCCCGCAGTCCCTCTATGTTTACAGTTACGGGACTGGAGGCTTATCAATTTTTCCTCGGTTGACTGTTGTTCTTCTTCCCCATACTTGTTATGGTTCTTTCATGGCCTGAAACGTTTTAAGGGTCGAACCTTGGTCGGTCTACTTCCACTGTTATAACCCTACTAGCTCTGGAACGCATCCTAAGAATCCCGAGACTTACTATGTTAACCATTATTATCCCGACTTGTTTATTGTCAAATTCCATAGGGGATTTTCATATTTACCATTTACGCATATATAAATATTCATTAACCTTCTGTGGGAAATTCCTCAAAACATTCTCAGTAATATCAATCCTCTGTGGGAATTTCATAGATTTCATTCTGTGTAGTTAGCAATAATATATAAACGTGGTAATACCAATCCTTTGCTCATAAATTTTATTATGTGTGTTATACATCAAATATGTATATATAAATATTAACCCCCTGATCGAAATTTACCTTGTGTGTATGATACAACAAACATATATATATCAAAAATTAACCCTCTAGAAATTCGTAAATTACTTCCTATGTATACATATAGTGATAATTGTTGGTAGGGTTTGTAGTTTACACAGGGCAGTTTGCACAGGACAGGGCTTGGTTTTGTCATTAATGTCAAACTTTAAAATTCCAAATAAGGAGTTTGTTGGTCAGTTTGCACAGGCACCATGGATCAGTTTTCACATGCACGATGGTTCCTAATTCGGAGATCATCATGCCTCTTGACATACTAAAACGCGAAACTATGAAGAACCCAGGAGGTGAGCCTTTGGTTATAACTCGAGGTCACATGTGAAATGAGATTTGGAAGAGGAGTCAACACCCTTAAACTCAATTTCGGAGATCATAGATTGACCAACACATGACACATCATCCTAAGTGACGTCACTATGATACGTCACTCCGAGAGTTTCTATTTCGGGATTTTTGCATGGTAAGAAAAAA
>ML806436.1:132759-156245 GCA_009831015.1 Picea engelmannii
TCCAACATCACGAAGTCCCGAATGCCGAAATACCGAAAGGGATACACATCACATGATCTACGGTTTCGAGAGTTTTTGAATTGTTGGAGGTCACAAATACCTGATGGCCAAAGTACTGAAACCCCGACAACCATCGATCTCGATGAATGATTAAGTCATGTATGTTGGATTAATCATTGGAGGGGTAATATAAGAGTCGTATATGACCGTTGATCTGTCCCCAAGAAGTTAACGAGAACCATCTGATCTATGTCCACTAGATCAAATGTGAAGTCGTTAGATCATTTTAGGGATCACGACTTGGAGTGTCGAAACACTTCATCATAGAAACATCGAAATGTCGAAATGCGAAATGCTGAAATATGGAACACCGAAATGCCGAAATGTGAAAGGCCAAAATGCCAAAACATGGAACGTCGAAATGCTAAAGGACGAAATGACGAAATGTGAAATGCCGAAACGTTGAAATGTGAAATGACGAAATACCTTTTTGGTGTAAGCAGTGGTTATTGTCGATGGTCATGTTAGAGGGAGGATCTAGCACGAAGCTAAGCTCTATTTCGGGATTCACAACTTGAAGTGTCAAGACTCTTTGACACAGGTTTGCCAAAATGTGAAATGAAAAATTCATTTCGGTTCACCTGTGGTCACGACCAATGGGCATATGGGTTAGCACAAGTTGCTTTCCAAAGCGCTCGAGGGTTATTCCATGCTGAAAAATCAAAATATATGTATGTTCATCGAATGGTGCTGGTTAAATATTTAAACTAATCATGTGGATATTATTCGTCTTGATGCCTTGGCCAATAATAATCACTGTAAGGAAGTTATTCAGTTATTGTAACTGATTCTTTGAAGCCTAAGGGTTTGATTGTACACGTTGATGATATAGGAAGATGGATAAAGTGATTGGGGTAAGAAAATATTGTTGCAGAGGATTATGGGAGAAATATGGCTCTATAAAATTTGAGGAAAAAATTTATAACTCAACTTTATCTCTGAAAAATTAAGATGAACTTAAACAAATTCACACAGGGATAGTGAGAAGAAATGATGAAGAGAGAGAAAAGATAGAGGAGGGAAGACATATGCACAGATCGATAAAGCTATGTGGTTTGGTCAAGAATGGATTCTGATATGAATATATAAACAGAGAGGATTTGAATGCTTAATCTTTGACAGAGAAGATAAAGAGTTGGTTTGCAGGTTCTTAGTGACATAGAAGGATTCCAGGGTGGTAGGGAGGAGCAAGGGGAGACTGTAAAAGTCTCCTGTACAAGTTGGTTCTTGTACATCTGGGAGTTGTAGCTTCCACTCAGTAGGTGTTGAATAAAAAAAGGTAGCAGCCTCATCTGGGTTGTAGCTCAGATAAAATAAGAATGTAAAGAGGAGTTGGAGCTTTCCTTTCATTCATAAGAAGAAGATGTTCTTCCCTTTTGGTTTTCCTCATGAAAAATCACTGTGTCACTGTTTCATTTATGTGATTGTATATTTATTGGTTAAATGTATTATTGCAAGTTAAATGTTAAAGGCATGATTTATTAATTAATAAGTAATCTGCTTATAAAATGAAAGAAATTTTATACAACTGATTCACCCCCCCTCTCAGTTGACTTATCCTGTTCAACAATAATATATACGGAAAAGTTGATCCTCTGTGGGGAGGTCTGTAAATTTCATCCTGTGTAAAATTATAAATAGCAGTGTAAATCCCTCTATGGGAATTCGTAATTACGCTCTGTGTAAAATATATTAACACTATGTGGAAATCATAATTTATGCTTTGTGTATGCAATAGTGTTATTTACCCTCTGTGGTGATTCGTAATTACGCTCTGTGTAAAATATATCAACAATGTGTAAATCATAACTTATGCTCTATATATTTACATTACCACTCTATGGAACTCGTAATTTATACTCTACGTAAATATATATACCAATATCAATCCTTTGTAGGAATTGTAGATTTACTCTCTATGTAAATAATTGTAGCAGTGTTAATTCTCTGTGGAATTTATAAATCTATGCTATGTTTTATCAGTGAAGATCTATGCACAGTTACATTAAATTAATGATGGGGCCCTATTTTGTTTTTGCGAGGGTACCCATCAGCCGATTTTGGGTCCACTCCTCCTCCTCTTGGATCGTGGACAGATTGTCGCACATCACAAGTGGCGATCTGGTTCTTCGCCAAACTCAAGCTAAGTATTTCCTTGACTTATTCTTTATACTTAATTTCCATAGAATGAAAATACTAGCATAGATTACTAAACCCTCGTTTTTCTCCTTTTGCAGGTTTATGAAATCAAGGAAAGAGGATCAAGGAAAACTTCTTGCTTGAAAGGTATTCGAGTTCTGATCTAGGCATACATATTTTATGCATTCTTCTTAGATTATGTCTACAATACAAGTGGTTTTTACACATTATTTTGGTCACCCTAGTGATGTTTCTACAAGCATGTGTTCAGGCTCTCAAAAGGATCTTTTGCATGAGAAAAGTAACCGGTTTCTCCCTCTAAAAAACTTGTTTTTAGAAGGACGTCACAGGCTAGGAGTAATACACAATGCGGAAATGCCTAATTTTCGTAGGTTGTCCTTAACCTGGCTTGTGGAATTTCCGCAGGATGCTCTATAGACACGGTGCGACGACATTTTAAGACTAAGAAAAGAGACGAAGTTCATGAAGGTTATAGAAGGGAATCTTCTAGAATATGAGGTGGCATCTGTATGGTTGGGATCCTACTCACTTCTCTGATTTGGTGGGATCATCCTAATCTCTTTAACCACTTCTCCTTCTCCTATATAATGATGGGTTTCGCATGTAAAAGGTTAAGAAAGATCAAGAAAGGAATTAATGAAAGAATAAGCTGAAGACTGTGTGAGGAATCTTGTTTCAATTGATGCTTGAGGTCTCCTTTTGTCCATCAAGCTATTGTGGATCATCTTCATGAAAATTAGGAGCAAGTGTGTGTGTGTTGGAACAAAGTGCCACTAAAAGGGAACTCACAACATCAAGGTGGTTTGGTTGTATCTTCCACTTTTACTTAATATAATACAGTGGCATGTTTCTTTCCCATAAAATCATTCTCATTTTATTACATGACTCCTTGATCACATGTTTAAGTTTTCCTTGAATATAGTATCGTTGTTTTCACTTTGGTTGGTTTCTGTCATTGCATATCTAATTTCACAAGAGCACCAGAGTGGAGAAAGGACAACAAAGATATAAGGAAGCGATATTCAAAGGTATGTCACTCATCTCTTCTTTGGTAGTAAATTCTATGATTATAACTTAGGGAAATCGCCATGTCCTGTCTTATTTTGTTCTAGATCCAGGTGGATCTTGGGAGATTAGTTTATGTATGCATTCACCGATTTATCCAATAAAAAAATTGGTGACTCCGATGGGGATACGACTTGTTTGTGGTTTTTTGTTGTCCATTTTCTTTTAACCTACCTCTTTTCACTTTAATCCAGTCCCTGAGTCTATGGGGTATCCATCCAAACTCTCTGGATGTGAAAGTTCACTTAGACTCTTTGTCCTTCTTCCAATTTTCTTTTGTTTACAGGCATTTCCACACTGTACCCATATACAGCCTGTGGAAACCTTTGATCACCATATCCTGACTGTTTATACTACTGTGGGCTTTCCACACCCTACCCCATAGCTAGCCTGTGGAAACCTTTAATCCCCGCACTGTACCCTACTGTTGGAATGCGACATTGTCTGTAGATTTTTTTTTGGATTGGGTCTTTTTGTCTTTTGATACCTAGTTTTTCTTTAATCACATGGGAGGAACTTTTGATGCCAGTATCTGAATTTTTTCTGAGTTTACGACTTGCTGTCGATTGGTTTTCAGAGATCGAAAACCCTTCTTAGTCATTTTTCAAGTTTTACTTCTTGATTTTTATCAACAAGGATATAATCTCTGATTTTGCATCTGAATGCTTGATTGATAAAAGTCTTTGATTGTATTTAAGTTTTGGATTGATTACATTTTCTAGATTGCTTGTTGATTGGAAAGTCATTTTCTCTTGCATTTCGTGAAATATCTTCATGTCATCTTTATTTTTATCTTCATTGAAAGTTTGATTTCGGTGCTTGTTGAGTGTATCGATTTTCTTTGATTACTTGTCCTTTCTTTGTTATATCCCTGTTTCGGTTTTGGAAAGGAAGAATTAAAGTCATTTATTCTTTTAAGTAATCATTCATAAGAAAAAATTTTGCATTCAAAAGTTTTTTTTACAAGAGAAAAAATTGAAAAAATTCATTTCTTATGATTGTTTGAAATCGTATTCATTCAAGAAAAAGAATTTACATTTCGTAGCTTTCATGTTTTCAAGAAAATACCTTCTCCCTATTGTAATTAGAGTTCATTGAATGAAATATTTCATCTTTCATATCTATTTCCATATTATTGGGTCAAGGTCTCATACAACATCAATTTCATCTCCATCTACCTCTTAATTTAACAACAGCCTCTAAAAACACTGCGTAATTTTAAACTTTAATTAGTAACTTTTATTTTCTAGGGATATTTTACACCAACATTAGCTAGCCTATCGCTTTGGAATAGGTTATGAGGAAAACTCTCCAAAGAATAAAACACACAATATCATCTTGTGATAGGGAGTGTTCAAATCCATTGGCAACATTTTGTCTTGGGAAGCCCTTCTCACACAAGGGTCAAACCTGAGGTCGCATTAAGACTGGATGAGTTACTCACCCTGCTTTGTTGGTTTTGGTGTAGAGACTGTGCGTATTATGGGGGTCGCTTGAAGGTATACCCACAATGATGAGTGAAATCCTCTCAAGTTGATTTCGGTCTAGATACCCTGCCTTTGCACATGGATAAGACTGTCGACTGTTTCCCTAGGAACTACTATTGTTCTTGGTAACCTTAGTAGCCTATATATATAGTGTCTTACATGAGGTGACTGTGGAGGGGCAAGTATTCAAGGTACCTGGAATCGACGTTGGTCAGACTCACTCGAGCTCCTTGGAGGGTATACCCACGATTATGTGTGGGAGCTTGCACCAGGGTGTAACTTCGTTAAGCAGGTCGTCAATGTAACTTTTACACCCGCTCTATCCTAGCCCCTTCTTGTCTTGACTTCACGACATTGAATTTCATCACCAAATAGTGACTTCGAAATAAGAAGGTTTGTTTTCTTGGTTTGATTTCTAGATTTTATTAGTGAGTGTTGTTTGTTTCTGGATTTGGCCATAGATTTTTTCCATAAAATATTTGGTTCGGCCAACATTAACCCTCCATGTCATTCACGTAGGATGAAAGGAATACCCCCGGAAGATACAAAAGGTTATCAACCTTTTCCTACTAATCCACCAGAGGGCTCTCCTCAGTAGAGAGAGATCTAGGACACCGTAAATCCACAAGTGGAGAGCACTGACTCTTTAGAAAATTTATGAATTGTTTCTGATTCTCTAGAGGCTTTCCGAATACCTCCTAGATACAAGAGATGTATTCTCCGACTAAATTCATCCGGAGACCTTGTTGTTGAAACTTATGGAATACCAACCGGACCCCTTACAGATCGTAGAGACCTTTTTACTACTGACATATTTGGAACCCCACCTCGCATAGTGTGAGAAATTTATGGTAACTTGGGGGTGGGCCCTGATTCACCTATTGTCTCACAACTTTCTCAATTGTTTGTTACCTACACGATACCCTTAGATCATTTTGCTGGTGCAACTAGCATTACTACTATCATTCCAGACGCACATTCAGTCGGTCCTAGATCAACATATTCTCTCCATATGGCCCATTCTACAATGGTCCCACATGCTATGACTATGTCTACCGGAAATGTGGCGGTTACCCAAGCTCCCATTGGTACACCAATTTTGTCTAGACCTATCCCGTCACTTCCTCCTGGGTATCATGCTTTGAATACTTCTATCCCCATCCCTACCCAAGTTCCATCTGGAGTTTCTAGACTTTTTTCCCCACCTGGTTACAATGTTGTTTCCGGTTTCATTCTGACACCTTCCCAGGTCCTCTCCGGAGGGTCTTATCCACCTTTTCTTAGAGGATCTGGCCCAAGTGGCTCCAATCCAATTGGAGGAACCACTCATTCTTTCACTTTTGGTTATCAGATTCTCATTGGAGAGAAATATAACCCAGGGGGGAAACCTCAATTTGGGGGTGAAACTCAAATTAGGGCACAATCTTGACTTGGAGGACAGCCCCCGGTTGGAGGTTATAACTCACCCTATGGACAGAACATACCAAGATCGCTAGCCCACTATTGCAACCTTCTTGCCCAAGGAAATCCACAATCGTCTGGGGGGAAATAGCCTCAAGTCAACTCTTTTGTACCCCCTCACTCGGGCCAGTCATATTTAGGTTCTTTAAATCCCGCTTGGGTTTTGAACATTCACTTTAGTTTCCCTTTTCAAGGGAACATCTCTAATAAGCACAACCCTATGGGATACATGCCTCTACATCCATGTATGAATCTATCAAGACCTTCTCCTTACATGCAGATTGCTTATGGTCCTACTGGTATACCGACGAGACTTCCTACCCAAAGTCACCAGTATCCTCACGTGAATAGACAGTTGCCTTTTTTAGCCACTTTGGATTTAACCGACTTGTCTAGAATCTTGAATGATCATATCTTACATTCTCCCCATTGGCCCATTATACCATCCAAGTTACCGTCTAACATTCCCAAATTTGAAGGTAAGCCTGGAGAAGACCCAAACAATCATGTTATGACTTTTCACGTTTGGTGTTCATCCAAATCCTTGATGGACGACTCCATTCGGTTACGACTCTTCCAATGAACTCTTATGGGTTTGAATGCAAAGTAGTACATAGAATTACCACGAGGATTCTTTAATAAATTCAATACCCTAGCCATGGATTTTCTCACACATTATCAACTGCCAATCCACTATGAGACAAGAACCAATATTTTGAGTTCCTTTAAGCAATCTCTAGCCACTCATATTTCCGATCACATCCATGAGTGGGGAAGAAGATGATGTTTGATCAAACTCGACCTTCCTGATCATTTATTGGATGAATGGTTCACCAAATCATAAGTGAATAAAATCTCTCATGATATTTCCATGGGTAGAGTTGTCACTTAAGAGCAGGCGATCATTCGTGCTCAGTACCTAGATCTCATTTATTCACAAATGGGTACTCTTTACGACTTTCTCCCTGATGCTCCTCATCCCTCTACCACCGCTACCTCAACAACCCCAACAACTTCTTATGTTGTTGATGGTGTGATTGACACTTTCCATGTTGATGCTAAATCCACTTCGGCCATTCAAACTAATCCAAAATCTACTACTTCTAATGTTCACAATGTTCCGACTCCCACTCCTTCCACCGGTAAAACTTTTGAGGTTAACTCCGTTCAATCTACCCCTGCTGACAAAAATAAATCTATAAAAGGAAAGGGTAGGAATAAGGAGGATAAAAATAATAATCCACAATAAAAAATAAAAAAAATGCGACCTGTTGATGATAAGGATAAGCGTAAACCTCGATATCCTTGCCTTATCTATGGTGGCAATCACTACACGAAAGGTTGTCCAACACACAATGAGGTCACTAAGTTCCTTCAAGGGACCAAGAAGCCTCCCACACCTGTCGTTTTGTCACAACCTTTCCCTTCTCAACAATAGGCCCAATTGGTCATTCATGACCAACCCTCTCCTTCCACTACTTCGTATGTCCTTATGTGTACTGGTTATTCAAAAAAGAACGAAATTGCCATCGCAACTCGGGCCAAATATTACTCTCCCTCAAAGGATAAAGTTAACGATATACCACCTTCGTTGGTTCAACTACCTCCCTCAACTTCACCTCCCAATGGTCCTCTTCATCTCGAACGACCACGTCTCGATACAGTTCTCTACCCCCCTCCAAAGGGCATTGTTCGAAAGTCTGCCTTTAATCCTCATGCGTGTGCTACTCAAAACTACAGTATTGTAGAAGACCTTGTGTAGGCACCCTCCGCGATGTAAGCTCTCGAAGTCCTTCAAAGTTTTCCCACTCAATGGAAGGAACAGTTAAAGGCCATCGATGGAATTGATCCCATAGATACGAATTTGATAATCTTTGACCTGGAAGACCACATTCCAAGGCTACCTCCTCAGTTAGTGTTTCAGATCCAAGTTGTTATAGAGAACAAGAATATATGTAGAACAGTTATTGATGAGGGCACCTCGACATGCGTTATGTCTATTACATGTTGGAAAACCATTGGATCTCATCCACTCACTGAATCACACAATACGCTTAAGGCCTTCAATGGTTCTAGTTTTAAACCCTACAATGTTCTTCCCTCATTGTATATTACGTTGGAAGGAAAAACGGTCAATGTCGAGGTCGAGGTATTTGATGTGCCTCTTGACTATAACCTCTTACTTGGACATAACTGGATTGATTTCATGCGTGCAGTTGTGTCTACACTTTTCCACGTGTTACATTTCCCACACCAAGGAAAAGTAGTTACTGTTGACCAACTGGCCTTTTTTAACTTCGATTCCCATACTAGAAACGTACCATTTATCTCGAAGACACCTCCTGGGTACAAGAATGTTGGTGTGGGTCTTATAAAAGATTCAACTTTGATGGGTACATTCCCAATCCCACCACTCGATATTCCACCCCCTTTTGTCCCCTCAATCAACATGATTTCCATCTATGTTCACGAAAGCCCTGCGTCTCATGACCCATGGATAGTACTTGACCCCGGTGATTGTATTCGCTATGGAGAACACATGCCCTTAAGTCCAGTTGAATCCACTTATCAAGCCATTCAATCGGCAACCCCTTCCACTCCCTCTCTTTGTGATTCATCTCCTGATCCATTTCATGTCATCTTTCCTACGGATGAGATGATCATGTTAGTTATGTCCATGGGACAATGGACATCATCGTTCCATTCTCTTCCTCTAATAGCACACCATAGAGACTTACCAATGGATTTCGACTCCATCAACCATTGTTGTCATTTCCTCTATTCCCGAGTCAACACACGATGTGATTTATGAAGGGAACCTGAGTAACATTTCACCCACCGTTCCTCTTGACATATCCATTAAACTTGGAGTCGTTGAAAATGTTCACATCGTCGCCACTTGTTCCAATGATAAATTTGTCACTTATAAAGCTATTTTTGAAGAATTTTGTGACGTTTTTTCTTGGAGCTATGAAGAGATGCCGAGTATTGACCCTGATATTGTTGTGCATGAAATTAATACCTATCCAGATGCTAAACCCGTTCGGTAGAGACTTCGCCCAGTCCACCCTCGCAAAGCCGCCGCTATCAAACTCAAAGTTGAAAAACTTCTCAAGGATGGATTTATCTATCCTGTGGCTTTAACCGATTGGGTATCCAATATAGTTCCGGTAAATAAAAAACAAGGCATGATCCACGTATGCGTCGATTATAGGGATATCAATAAAGCTTGTCCTAAAGACAATTTTTTGACCCCCTTCGTTGACCATATCGTCGATGATTGCGTCGGGAGTGAAATATTGTCTTTAATGGACGGTTTCTATGACTATAATCAGATTAACATTTTTCCCACGGATCAACACAAAACTGATTTCATTTGTCCTTGGGGTGCCTTTTCCTACTGGAAACTACTTTTCAGTTTGAAGAACGTTAGTGTGACATTTCAACACACCATGTCTTATGCTTTTCACGATATCAATCACATCGTACAACCCTATATCGATGACCTATCGACACATTCCATGCATCGCCAATATCACCCAGCTCATCTCTGAGCCATTTTCCTTTCTTGTCGTTACTATCTTATACGTTTAAACCCACGCAAATGTGTTTTTTGTGTGGAGTCTGGCTGAATTTTGGGTTTTATTGTGTCATTTCATGGAATTAGGGTGGACCCTTTGAAGGTTGATGCTATCCTTAATTTACCTCCTTCTTCCACACTACGCCAGCTTCAAAGTTTGCAAGGGAAGGCAAATTTTTTCGTTGATTCATTCCCAATTACGCTAAGTTAACGCTAGAATTTACTCGACTATTGAAGAAAGGTTACAAATTCGTATGGGATGAGACTTCCAACAAAGCCTTCAAAGCTTTGAAACTTTCCCTAACCCGTACACCACTTATATTCCCACCAGATTATAGTCGAGACTATTTCCTCTACCTCGCCACTTTGGACTATACCATTTCCATGTTTTTAGTCCAAGAAGATGATTCACACAACGAACATGTAATTTATTATTTGAGTTGGAGTCTCACGACTACCAAATCCAAATACCTACATGTGGAAAAGCTAGCCTTGGCAGTTGTTCAATATGTCCAACGTTTTCGTCACTATATCCAATTATGTAGAACCACTGTTATTTCCGATTGCAACCCTATACAACATATCCTTATGTGCCAATTGCTAGGGGGCAAGTACTCCAAATGGATAGTGATTCTCCAGGAGTTCAACTTAGAGTTTGAACGCGCTAAGTCTAAGAAATCATTGGTTTTCACTAAACTGATATGTGACCTTCTCTTCGCTGAGACAAAAAATGTGGCAGAAGATTCCTTACCCAATGAATCCATTTTTTTGATTAGTTCTGATGACGCTTGGTATGGAGATATTATCATCTATCTCCAGACAAAAACTTTCTCGACCAACCTTTCTAGTACAGACCGTCGTCGCATACGGTATTAGGCCCATCAATACATAATTCTCGGTGACACTCTTTATCACCATGGTGTTGACTCTATTTTTTGACGCTGTCTCACCTATGACAAGGATGCGAAAGATTTGAATGATTGCCACTCTGGAGCATGTGGTGGTCACATGTCTGGGTATGCCACTGCCCAAAAGATCTTACGAGCAGGGTACTTTTGGCCTTATTTGTTTAAAGACTGTATAAGTGCCGTCCAGAAATGCCATGCTTGTCAAACATACAATAACAAGATACGATCTCATCCCGCTCCTTTACACCCTGTAGTTTTTGTTGGTCCTTTTGAAAAATGGGGCATTGACTTCATGACATGTAACCCTCACTCAGTCGGGGGGCATGGATACATCATCGTAGCCATGGATTATTTCACTAAATCGGCCGAGGCGATGCCTACATTTGATAATACCGAAAAAACTGCATCCCTATTCATATTCAATCATATCATCACTCGATTTGGAATCCCGCAATTTATCGTTACTAATCATGGTAGAAATTTTCAAAATTTCATGATGTCCAAGCTTACCGAAAAGTTGGGTCTTCGACATGAAAACTCAACCCCCTACTATCCACAGGCCAATGGCCAGGTTGAATTGATAAACAAAGTTCTTATCACTATGCTTCGACAGATAATAGGAATTCATAAGACAAGTTGGCACACGATGTTGTTTTCATCATTATGGGCCTATTAGACATCCATGAAGTCTGCCATAGGATTTACGCCTTTCCAATTAGTGTATGGTATCGAAGTTGTCCTATCGATTGAATGTGAAATACCATCTTTGAATCTATCCATTGAACTTCTCCCCAACACTTCTGTCGAAGAAGAACGTCTATTGTACTTGATGCAATTAGATGAAACCCGTCGTGATTCCTCCCTAGTTATTGAAACACAGAAAAAATGCGTCAAATCCCAATACGAAAAACATGTCAAGCCACGTGTTTTCTCTGAAGGTGATCTAGTTCTCCTCTACGAACAAGATCGTGATTTACTAGGGGCCGGAAAATTCGAGGCTATGTGGCAAGACCCTTATATTTTCAAATGACTGTTGGAGAAGGGAGCTTATGAGTTAGTAGATTATGATGGAATTCCTTTGAGTGAGCCCAAGAATGGGCTTTACTTAAATAAGTACTATTCTTAGGTCATTTTTGCATGAGTGCTTGTATTTTTATTGTATCATACTCTTGTGTGCTACTTTTGTGTGCTTTTTCGTTATTTGGTTTTGACCCCCAACTGATTACCTTGCGTTGTGCTTGGTTTCCATATGTCGGTGTCTTCGATGCACTACATTGGCTGCACTGATGGCACTAGTCGTAGTACTCAGAACTTAGCATTTGATGCTTGGGAAATCTACACACCTACGAACGAATTAATCAGTCTACATGGTATTTTTCTCGGTCGTGCAACTAAAAATATCGCGAAATATAGTGCAGTCATCGAATTGTTGACCAATGATATTTCACTTGGAATCCATCACCTTGTTTTACGACTTGATTCGAAGCTAGTAGTACTACAGTTAAGTAATGTCTATGATGTCCGAAGTCCTACTTTGTTGAGGGTATATTTACGAATTCCCCTCTTGGAACATTATTTTGATTATATTGAATATCAACACATTCCTAGATGACTAAATACATTAACAGATGCATTAGCTAATTATGTGTTAGACAAACATTTGAGACATTTATAAATCCAACCACATTTTGTATATAAAGAAAAGTAAGTCGGTAGAAGCCGCATGTATATATAACGATAATGTTTTTTACAAACAGTGTTTTGTCCAAAGACCAAAATATAAAAAATGTGAAGCACATGGCTTCATATACAAAATAACATCAAGGATGCCGCTCACAATAACACACAACTTCTCATGCTACCCTATGGAGCAGTCAACTAATAGAACCAGATACGCCCACAGTATGACATTGATAATGTCTCGGGATCTCATCGATAGAGATATTCGGGACATTTGTTGTCAATCCCTCCAAGTTCTACTCGATCGCTTCATAGTCACCAACATCCCATATTGCCACCTCGGCTTCTTCCCCTCGTCCCTGAATGGGGGATGTACGTGGAGGCCGGTGCAGACCTACATCTGTGTTGTCAAAGAGTTTTTGATTAGTCCTCGGATTAAAAACATAAAAAAACATTTCATATTTCAAAATTTACAAAAACAATATAAAACCAAAAATGTACTTCTTACCTATATCCCCCCACTGAGAATCTTCAGGTAGAACCAAGTCTGGGTCGCCTCTAAAATCCAAGTCGGCATAGCATAATCATCTACCATAAGTAGTTGAGGCCTCAACCAATCGAAGAATACGTCATTATATTTAACGATGGGACCCACTACATGCTGAGCCATGAGGTCACACCATCTTTTCATCCTTGGATCCTGTGGGGCCAGCAAGCCCCACTCTACCTGTAAGCGCAAGTGTGGAACCCTCTTGAGGAAGAAGGACACTAAAATAGATTCATACTCGAACTATTTCAGTTCACCTTTCTTGCACTTTTTCAGTTGTTTATTCATACTGGGAAGAACCCTGTCAGACTAGTTAAATACTCGGGGCTCCATGCACTCCACTGCATACTGAAAGTAGCTCTGGAGGGCCATGTGAGGAGATGCACTCCCCTCCATACGTGAGATAGTAAACAAGATAGTCCGTAAGGGTAAATCCAGAACACCCCTAATGGAAACCTTTCCCTTATGTCTCTC
This sequence comes from Picea engelmannii, assembly GCA_009831015.1. Lineage (NCBI taxonomy): Eukaryota > Viridiplantae > Streptophyta > Pinopsida > Pinales > Pinaceae > Picea > Picea engelmannii. The sequence continues at coordinate 146,182 of ML806436.1, forward strand.
GGCCTTGGGATCACAATACCGGTGGACATACTCACTCATTGGTAGACCGCCACCTCTGCCTCATGTCAATGTCACATGAGATCCACCACATGACAATCCCATCAAAAAATATATATCCTTGATATATAGAGCGAGTGTGTGGACTCCCGCATCGAACACCTGCTGATCCACATCCCACATGTGGACCAAGTACTCAAGCAACCTCAATTGGGATCTCATGCCCTGGATCTTGAAGAATTTCAGGAGCCCACATTGTCGGAGGGAATTAACTGTGCCCGGGTCAATCCCGGTGACGAAATCACCGTCCTCGTTTTCTCTCTCCCTCCACTCAAACATTCTGATGATCAAAACCTGCAGTGGAGCCATAAGAAGAAAGTTAGCATCTTTATTTCATGTCCTTAGTAATTTTTTATTGGTTAAACATGCATACAAAATTTTGAGTTTCGCCCGCCGCAGGTGGAGTTTTTTACGTAGTGCGGAACTTCCATAGGTGAAATGAAGACTGGTTGTGAAAACCTATGGTTTTTGCAGGGCCCGATATACTCCACCTGCGGTGGCTCATGCGCGAACCTACCGACCTAAAAACCGACTCAAAAACTATTTTTTAACCAGTGAAAAAAAAAATTAATCCATGGAAAAAACATAGGACCAGAAGATTACCTTTTTGGCGGAAGTCGTTCGTCGAATATTTTCCCATACCTCCCTCAATTGACAAAGGAATTTTGAGGTAAAAAAGGGTTTTTGGACAAGTTTTGGGTAAAATGACAATGAAATGGTAAAAAAGGGTTTTCACCTATATTTATTCACTTTTTCCTCTTTCTATTGAATTTTTGTATTATTTTATTCATTTTTACCTAAAACCTAATGTTCTAATGGTAATGCGAGTGTTTTATTTTTTCACAGATGAATGATCTAAGAGCCTGAATGATGGAATACAGATACTTTTCTTAATTTGTTTTTACATTTTTCACATGTACAAATACTTTTTAGGTTTTTCAAGAAAAACCTCAAGCTCAATATTTGTTCGTTCTCGCACTCGTAAATCAATGAGAATGCAACCGAGTATACTTTTGTCATCTTTTCATACTCGTCATGGTAACACGAAAAATGAAACTCATGGAGTATCCTTTAAGCTCTTTTCACGCTCCATAAAAACAAAAATATTGTCGAGCGACCTTGTTCTTTTCATGCTTGTAAAAGTATTTGAAGAAAACGTTTGATGGGCAGTAGGTTATCACTTTTTCGGTCTCATCGAACTAATTTATGAAAAAGGAACTGAGAGATTTATGTTTAAGTGTTTTTCAAACTCTCAAAACATGAAAAACCTCGGAGTTTTCTCTCTTTGGACTCGTTAAACAAACATAGAAAGACCCATACAGGACCAAACCACTCCTTTTTAGGGTTTGTTAAACATAATTTGAGGGACTCGTCTGAAGGATGAAATTACATCGACAAGCATATGTTATCCTCCTCAAGATTGCATAAAAATAAAGATGTAATCGCCAGAAATGATGGGGGGAAATTTGGGAAAGAAATGTGTCTCTATAATTGTGTCAGTGGCAGTAATAGTCTCTCTTGAACATGACACCCACTTTATCATTATATCCGAGTTGAGAAATCCATTTGTCTCTCATCTGACTTTCTGCAAGTTCATATCTTGGGTCGTCCTTGAGTCAATTCTTCCAAGACCATTGTCGTGTCGTTCATATGTTCAAGAGAAGTCCAAACAAGCCCTCTATCGAGTCAGTCATCTGCAGTTATCAATTCCTACCATGTCGGCCTTCCATATGTCAGTTTCAAATCATTTTCATACTTTGATCTATCCTAAATCTGTTACTTATTTCATGTCATTGATGGGGGATACATTAAGTCCCTCCTGTGATGAGTCTTTTCCTGTCTACTGCAACTCATCATCCAGAAACAAGACATAGAAATCGTTTAGTACCTTGGAGCCTGCATACCTCAATGGCAAGTCTCTTTGCTTTCGACAGTGGATTCACATTATTGGTCCATGATCGAGAGATTCCATCAAGTGTTCACTTCATCTTATTTATTCACATTTGTTGGATTGTACTAAGGTACCTTGGGAGTCATTGAAATCAATGGTGATTTCCCTCACACTTCTTAATGATTTTCATCAATGGTCTGCAATCAAGTGGTTTCTACCATGTTTGACTTCAGCACCTATAATCACATGGCTAGATTCGTACTTACGGTCGACGGGATTGAAGACCCTATATCTCATCACTTTTGGTCCAGGTTGCGATGGAGTATTTATGATTTGTATTGACACATAGATCCACTTTGTATGTCTTGTGGCTATGTCTGAATTTGAGTTTTTCTAGTACATAGATCCAAAGTATGTAGAATCTTGATTACATGGATCCACGGTGTATGATTGGTGGCCATGACTGATATTTATGATTTAAATCACTTGTAGTCTGAGAATGGGAATGTCTACCTCATAAATGGTATAATATTGTGCAAATGCTTGGTTGTTTGTAGGTTCCTGATTGTTGTGTTCCTTGTTCCTGACACGCACATGCATTTTACAAAGTATTTCGACTGTCACAAGTTCCAGCCTCATACTTTGGGGGACATTTTGTTACACATTATTTTGGTCACCCTGGTGATGTTTCTACAAGCATGTGTCCAGGCTCTGAAAATGATCTTTTGCATGAGAAAAGTAATTGGTTTCTCCCTCTACAAAACTTGTTTCTAGAAGGACATCGCAGGCTAGGAGTAATACATAGTGCGGAAATGCCTGATTTCCATAGGCTGTCCTTAACCTGGCTTGCGAAATTTCTGTAGGCTACTCTATAGATAGGGTGCGACGGAGTTTTAAGACTAAGAAAAGAAATGAAGTTCACGAAGGTTCTAGAAGGGAATCTTCCAGAATATGAGGTGGCATCTGTATGGTTGGGATCCTACTCGCTTCTCTGATTTGGTGGGATCATCCTAATCTCTTTAACCACTTCTCCTTATCCTATATAATGATGGGTTTCTCATGGAAAAGGTTAAGCAAGATTAAGCAAGGAATTAATGAAAGAATAGGTTGAAGACTGTGTGAGGAATCTTGTTTCAATTGATGCTTGAGGTCTCCTTTTGTCCATCAAGATATTGTGGATCATCTTCATGCAAATTCGAAGCAAGTGTGTGTGTGTTGGAGAAAAGGGCCACTAAAAGGGAACTCACAACATCAAGGAGGTTTGGTTGTATCTTCCACTTTTACTTAATATAATACGGTGGCATGTTTCTTTACCATAAAATCATTCTCATTTTACTACACAACTCCTTGATCACATGTTTACATTTTCATTGAATATATTATCATTTCTTTCAATTTGGTTGGTTTGTGTCATTGCAGATCTAATTTTACAAGAGCACCAGATCAGAGGAATGACAACAAAGATATAAGGAAACAATATTCAAAGGTATGCCACTCATCTCTTATTTGGTATTAAATTTGATGATTATAACTTAGGGAAAGCGACATGTCTCATCTTGTTTTTTTCTAGACCCAAGTGGATCTAGGGATATTAGTTTATGTCCACATTCACCAATTTATCCAATAACAGTGGTAATGGAGTATTTTTCCTATGGTACTCCAATGTAATATTTGAACCATGATCGATTGAATAAACATGGTTTTTTGTAAATACTTTGAACAAGGTTCATTTGAAAGTGACGGTTATTTTTGCAATACACTTGTAGACTACTGAATCACTATTTTTCTGTGGTGATAGATAATATAAAGAATGTAGATGGATTGTTATTCATTATGTCTATTCTCTATGGTATTTGTACATATCTGAATAGTAATTCAACATATATATATAATGCAATGGTCAATAGGAATATAACCATAGTTTTATCATTCCTTTATGCATGAACACATATATGTATATACAGTCATTTATATATATTAATGACCAATAGGAACATACAATATTTCTATCATTTCTTTTGCATGAACACATATATATGTATATATACAGTCATTTGATATGTATAATCATATTTGATGATTAATAGGAACATACAATAGTTATGTTATTTCTGTATGGATGAGCGCGCGCGCGCACACACACACACACACACACACACACACACACACACACACACGCACATATATACCATCATCATGTTTCAATTAAAATAATATAGTAACTTTGAACCATAGTAAACCACCACATTCCTAATCAATAATAATCAAACATAATATTGACAAAGAAGGCAAGTCAAGATACATATCAGAAACCTGGTGCTGGAATAGAAATGGAACAACCACATTACACCCAACCGTAGAATAGAACATCGAAGTTCACTTGTCTTGTTCACCCCCTATCCTGACCATGAGTCCATAAGGGAAAGCTAAATGATCCTATTTAGCTAACGCCACCATCCACAGATCATAAATTCCTTTGCCTCACACTCACAGTGCTCATAACAACAATAATAGATTTCTTTTCTCCAACATACTAAGAAACGTTCTGCCTGCTCCATATGTTGTTTGTATATGCGTCTTGTACCTAGGTCTTTCCTTCGCTCCTTGAGAAATTTGCATATTTACAAATCCCTGACTTTTAGGGGCTTCCAGTGATCAAATTCCACATTTTCCAGTTGTAAAAATCATCCTTGAGGTAACTCAAACATGTTCCCCACTCATGGAGTGATGGTCAACTATTTTTAACCTGCCTGTTCCATTTGTCTTCCAACATTTAATTTATAAAAAAAAATTCTTCCACATGTGTCAATATAAAAAAGGTTAGTTGGGAAATTCAAATATTTTCCCAACGATCATCAAATAATTAATTACAATAATAAAAATTCCAAATTTGGATTTCCATAAATGGAAAATAATTTCCAAATCCGAATTTTCCAAAAACAGAAATTATTCCAAAGTTCACTTAGAATTTAATTATTCTAAATTTTGAGGATATTACGTCCTCTCCCTCTTAAGTAAAAAACTGTCCTCGATGTTCATTCCTCTCTCGAAATAGGTTTGGATAATATTTCTGCAAATCTTCCTCCAATTCCCAAGTGGCCTCCTCAGGGGTAAAGTGCTTCCATTGCACTTTTACCTGGGCAATGGCTCTGTTCTGTAGTAATGTTTCTTTCCTATCCAGAATGCACATAGGTTCCACTTGTAACTCTCCTTTTGTTTCCACCTACACCATGTTCCAATGAATGATGTGAGTAGGATCATGCATATACTTTTTTAATAAGGAAACATGAAAAACATTATGAACTTTTAAGTTTGCAGGGAGTGTTAGTTGATACGCCACAAGCCCAATTCGATTTAGAATCTCGAAGGGGCCACAAAACCTGGGCGCCAACTTTGAACAATTTCCTAGATTTAGAGAGCTTCTCCTTGATTTCACTTTCAGATATACATGGTCCCTAATTTGAAATTCCTGGTGTCTCCTTTTTAAATTTGCGTAGCTTTTCTGTTGGTCTTGGGCCTCCTTTAAATTTTGTTGTACCCCTTTTACCATTTTCTCCATTTCTTGGAGCATTTTCGGTCCCATGATAAGCATGTCAACTAGATTATCCCATCTAATCGGAGTTGTGCATTTCCTTCTATATAATGCTTCAAAGGGACTCATCTTGGCTGATGTCTGATAGCCATTATTGTAACCGAATTAAACTAAGTGTAGGTACTCCTCCCACTTAGTTGGTTTCATTCTCACATACACTCATAACATGTCTTCCACAATCTGATTCATTCGTTTAGTTTGTTCATCCATTTGTGGATGGTAGCTTGTGCTGAAATTTATGTTAGTATCCAATCCTGCAAACAATTCCTTCCAAAATTTTGACGTAAGTTTGACATATCTATCCGAGATCACCATCTTAGGAATTCCATGCAATCTAAATATTTCTTTCATAAATATTTTAGCTATATTAATTGATTTATAAGTAGATTTCACAGGTATAAATTTGTTAAGTTTATCAATCACTACCATAATCGAGTTATTTTGCTTTTGAGTCTTAGGAAAACCTGTGATGAAGTCCAACGAGATAATCTCCCTCTTTCATTTTGTTATAGGTATAGGTTGTAGCAGACCAGCTAGATGTTGATGTTCATCCTTTACCTGTTGACAATCTAGGCATTTAGATAAGTATTCAGTTGTTTCACTTTTCATGTTAGGCCAATAAAATAATCTTCTTAAGGCTATTATCATTTTCTAGTATCCTGGATGACCAAAATATGGCCTTTTGTGAAATTCGTCAAGAATTGTTGACTTTAAATCAACATAATTAGGTATGTACAACCTGTTTTTGAACCTTAGTAGTCCATTTTTATCCAAACTCAAATCTGTTTTGTCCAATTTTTCTGCATTTTCTTGTAATTTTGTTTTTGTTTTGATGTATTTTTAGTCATTACAACTTGCAAATTTTACTCTTTGTTCGATGTCAGTTGATGCCTTGCTAACACTTATCTCAAAAAGTCTGTTAGTCCTCCAACTTAGGGCATCTGCAACTTTGTTTTCTTTTCCTTTGATGTGTCTTTCTTCGAAATCAAATTCAATTAAAAAGGATAGCCACCTCTCTTGCCTTGCATTGAGATCCGGTTGACTAAATAAATTTTTTACACCATTGTTGTCGGTTACTAGCAGAAACCTTCTCCCCATTAAATAATGTCTCCACATTTTTAGCGCATGAACTACAACTGCTAACTCCAAATCATGTGTAACGTAATTTCATTCATGTTCTTTCATTTTATGTGATTCGTAACAGATGGCGTGTCCATCTTGTGTTAGGACACCTCCCAAGCCTTCTTTGCTTTCATCCATGCAAAATGTAAAGTCTTTATCAGGATCTTCTACTCTTAGGATAAGTGTTGTAGTTAACAGTCCTTTTAGTTTATCAAAGATGTCCTGACACTTTTGTGACCAAGTAAATATTATTCCCTTTTTCTGTAGGGATGTAATTGGATACGCGATATTAGAAAATCCTTCAATAAATCATTTTTTAATAACCGGTAATTCCCATGAATGATCTAATGTCTGCTAAATCCTTAGGGATAGGCCATTCCATAATGGATTTTATCTTATCTAGATCAGCTGCAATACCCTCTTCGGATATCACGTGTCCTAGGTACTCTATCCTTTTTTGGTAGAAGTCACACTTATCAAACTTCACATACAACTTGTGTTTCCTTAAGGTCTGCAATACTATTTTTAGATGTTCTTCATGTTCTTCTTCTGTTTTCGAGTAAACTAAAATATCATCGATAAACACCAACACAAATTTATCCAGATATTGACTGAGTATACTATTCATCAAACACATAAAGGTTGTTTGTGCATTAGTAAGACCAAACAGAATTACGACAAACTCATAGTGTCTGTAACATGTTCTAAATGTTGTTTTATTTATGTCTTCGTCTCTTATTCTGACTTGGTGATAAGCAGACCTTAAATCTAACTTAGATAAGATCGTTTCTCCTCCCACTTGGTCAAACAGGTCGTTAATTCTGGGTAAAGGATACTTATTCTTGATCGTCATCTTATTTAGTTTTCGATAGTCAATGCATAGTCTCAAAGCCCCATCTTTCTTTTTAATGAAAAGAACCAGTGCTCCCCAAGGCGAGACACTTGGTATGATATATTCTTTATCTAATAGTTCTTGCAGTTGGATTTTTAACTCTGTTAATTCGGGTAAACTCATTCTATAAGGTGCCTTAGATATTAGGGAAGATCCAGGTAGTAGATCGATAGAGAAATCTATCTCTCTTATTGGAGGTAGTTCTGGTATTTCGTCCATAAATACATATCTAAACCCATGTAGGACTTCAAAGTCCTCTAAACTGGGTTTGTTTTTCTTTTCTAACAAATTAGTTACCTCAACAACATAAACTTGGCAACCTTTGTTCATACATTTCTTAAACTGCATGGATGATATCTACCTAACCAAAACTAGTTTTCTGATCCCTTGTATCTTCCTAACTGTCTTGTTTTCATCTCTGTAAATAAGTGACTTTTCATAACAGTTTAAAATTACTTTATGTTTCTCTAACCAATCCATTCCAATGATTATATCATAAGATACCAAAGGTAAAATGTTCAGATCTAACTTTGTACTTTAACCGTCTAAGATGAGTTCACATTTAGGAACAAAGTATATTACTTTTCTCTTGGTCCCTGTTGTTAACTATACTAACCAGGACTTAGCATGCTTTACTTTCTTGAGTTTTTTTATTTCAACTAAACTAGGAGTAACATAACTTAGACTAGCTCCTGGGTCAATTAATATAGAAATGCGGTTATCATGAATTTTACCTTCAACTTCCACGATAGTGGATTGATGATCAGCTTGCCTGCCATCCACAACTTCATTAATTTTGTGCATGCTTCTTCCCATATCTCCTACTATAGAATCTTCTTGCAGGTTATGGACTGTAGTTCTTGCTGTGGAAATTAAGCATGGACAATTTCTCCTCAAGTGAGGTTCTCCACACTCCCAACACTTCAATGGTTCTCTAGGGTTGTCCCCAACTTTCTTGACTCCCAGGTTAACTGGTCTACCTCCCCCTTGATCACTCTGGGTTTTGGAATGATAGTCCTTCTTTTAAAAACGTTTTGCCATATTTTGGAAATGGGCTGGTTGGAAGCCTTTATTTCATTGATTCATTCTGTCATGTTTCTTGTCCTTCCATGCCTTGGGAATTTCAGACCTCTTTTTGTACTGATCATAGCACATCTAAGCCTTTCTAAACACTTCGTTTAAAGTCTTGGGATTGTCAAATTCAATTATTTCCTTGTATGAATGTGGTAGAAATCTTAAGAATCATTGTATCTTTACTTTGTCTTCCTTGATGTATGGTACAAATCTCAATAGTTCTAGAAATTTATTTATCAGATTGTCCATGGTCATTTGTTCGAGTCTTAGCTCATAGAATTCCTTAGTCTTTCTTTCGTAATAGATTTCTGACAAGTATTGCTTCTTGAAATATTTCTTAAAATTTGACCATTCCATTTGTTTATCTTTCAATCCCTTAGCCAATTTCAGGTCTTGCCACCGGATACTTGTTTTTTCCTTCAAGTTGTAAATGGCCATTATGACTTTCATAGTACTAAAGTAATTGTAAATCTATAAGTATTTATTTTTATCTAGTAGCCATGCTTCAACCTCTTCACCCGTCTTTGATTCTCCGTCAAAGGTGGACAGTTTTATTTTCTTGAATTCACCTTCCAGGTGATCTACTTGTTTTATTTTTCTTCCTATAGACGTTTTGTTTCCTGTCATGTGTGTGTCTTCGGAAGAACTATTTTCATTTCATGCTTCATGACTAGAGTTTTTAGAGGACCTTTTGCTGACTTCTTCCTCCTTGTCATTGTCCTTTGTGCTCTTCTTTGTTACTATACTGCGTCACAACATTTCATTTATTTCTAATTGGTCTTCCTGTGCCTTTTTCAGCTTTTCGTTATCTACCTTAAACACTTGTAATTCCATGATGAGGTTCTTCATTGTTTCCAAAACCTAGGTGGCTGAGCTTCCTTCGTTGTTATGCCATGGTTCTTTAGGAATTCCTTGATTAGGATTTTCTTCAGGTTTGATTTCTTCTTCATTTTGTGCTGACATTATCTCAACAGACCAATAATTTTTCTGTTTGTAACAATAAACAATTTTTTTAGTTTTTCTTCAACAGAAAATAAAAACTTAAAATAATTTGGCCTTTCCCCGAGGTCTAAGTGTTGTAACCTTCAAATATGATACCATATGTAATGTACCCCAAATTTTTCAAAATATATTTTTTTTTTGTTAGGGGACATTAAAGCTCCTTGACTCTTCAACATTTGATCAAAACATATCTTTAATTACTTTATTGTATGCAGCGTAGATTTATCGTCGCTATTGGATTAGAATCATACACTCATTTGTAATTAAGACAATTGTGGCCAGGGTTGCCATATCCCTTAGAATAACTACCATGTCTATGTGAAGTCATGCTATCCAAAACAATACAGTGTGTAATAAACTATAGACTATATATAACATTAACACTATCCATAATGATATACATCGCTTACTCTATCAACTATAGTATGAATACC
>ML806436.1:156287-168429 GCA_009831015.1 Picea engelmannii
ACATATGGCACTAACCTTGTCCATGACATTATATATATCGTATATCATACAGACTATTATGTGGATATCATAATAATAACACTATTCCTAAAGGTTATATCGTTTATCATATAACTATCCAGCACAATGTATTTCTATATCATAGTGCGTCGAAGGGTTTCTATGAAAAACATATAAATATTGTTTACATATGGACTTTTATATGGATACCATACCAATGAAGACTTTGATATAGCGTAAGAAGCATACACCATAGAACTTATGTTTTTGTTCCAGCGCCACGAACATAACCTATTCCTAACAATGTTAAACCATACCCGACTAATGACATGGCTCAACATTGAATAGGCGAAATGTTTAATGGTGGATGTCATATCTAGTCCTGTGGGTATTTACTTCTGGTTGTTTCATTAATGGGGAGGCATGTATCGTACCTCCTAGACCTGACCCTTAGGAAGTCGCTCCCAATGCGGGCCCGCCATTTCCATGGCTTCATATGGCAGAGGGATGGTGTGTACCTACTGCGTTTACTCCTCTATGAGGCCTTCGAGACCACCTTCATTCATTGTTTTCACCCCCTTTGGTCATGTAACAAGTTTGTCTCTTCGTTTGCAACATGACCTGTACGCATTAGGGAGGTTTGGTTGTTTGGTCGTGTAACATGTTTGGTCTTTGCATTTGCAACACACCCTGTGTGCCTTGGTGAAGTTCGGCTCCTTGGTTCTGTAACAATTTTGTCTCTGCGTTTGCAAAACGACTTGTGCGCTTTGGTGTCGTTCAACTCCTTTGGTTCTGTAGCAAGTGTTTTGGTCCTCGTGTTGAAAAAAGACCAATGCACGATGAAGAAAAACCACAACGCATATTCGGGGTTCTCTGTGCATCAAGGTAAGTAATGATTTCGTTATTCAAGACCTTGGTGTGAAGTATTTCATGAATACATCCTCTGTTTGATGCAATGTAAAACTCTGCTTTAGGATTTACAAGTATTATCATTGCGCCTCTGTATGTATTTTCCTCCTGGAGTCCCTTTGTGTTTACGGTTATGGGACTGGAGGTTTATTAATTTTTCCTCGGTTGATTGTTGTTCTTCTGCCCCATACTTGTTACGGTTCTTTCGTGGCCCAAAACGTTTTAAGGGTCGAACCCTGATCAATATTCTTCCACCGTTATAACCCTACTAGCTCTGGAAGTCATCCTAAGAATCCCGAGACTTACTATGTTGACTGTTATTATCCTGACTTGTCTACTGTCAAACTCCGTAGGGGATTTTCATATTTACCATTTACGAATATATAAATATTCATTAACCTTCTGTGGAAAATTCCTCAAATTACATTCTGGGTAATATCAATCCTCTGTGGGAATTTCGTAGATTTCATTCTGTGTAGTTAGCAATAATATATAAGTGTGGTAATATCAATCCTTTGTTCATAAATTCTATTCTATGTGTTATACAACAAATATCTATATAGCAATATCAACCCCGTGATCGAAATTTACCTTCTGTGTATGATACAACAATAATATATATATCAAAAATCAACCTTATGGAAATTCATAAATTACTTCCTATGTATACATATAGCGATAATATATACGAAAAAATCGATCCTCTGTGGGGAGGTCCGTAAATTTCATCCTGTGTAAAATTATAAATAGCAGTGTAAATCCCTCTATGGGAATTCATAATTACGCTCTGTGTAAAATATATTAACACTTTGTGGAAATCGTAATTTATGCTCTGCGTATGCAATAGCATTATTTACCTTCTATGGGGATTCGTAATTACGCTCTGTGTAAAATATATCAACACTGTGTAAATCGTAACTTATGCTCTCTGTATTTAGATTACCACTCTGTGAAACTCGTAATTTATACTCTGTGTAAATATATATAGCAATCTTAATCCTTTGTAGGAATTGTAGACTTATGCTCTATGTAACTAATTGTAGTAGTGTTAATTCTCTGTGGAATTTGTAAATCTATGCTCTATTTTATAAGTGAATATTTATGCACATTTACATTAAATTAATGATTGGGCCCTGTTTTGTTTTTGTGAGGGTACCCATCAGCCGATTTTGGGTCCACTCCTCCTCCTCTTGGATCGTGGATAGATTGTCGCATAGCACAAGTGGCGATCTGGTTCTTCGTCAAACTCAAGTTAAGTATTGCCTTGACTTATTCTTTATAATTAATTTCCATAGAATGAAAATTCTAGCATAGATTACTAAACTCTCGTTTTTCTCTTTTTGTAGGTTTATGCAATCGAGGAAAGAAGATCAAGGAAAACCTCTTGCTTGAAAGGTATTCGAGTTCTGATCTAGGCGTACATATTTTATGCATTCTTCTTAGATAATGTCTACAATACAAGTGGTAATGGAGTCTTTGGCCTATGGTACTCCACTTTAATATTTGAACCATGATCGATTGAATTCATAGGTTGTTGTGTCAATACTTTGAACAAGGTTCGTTTGAAAGTGACGACTATTTTTGCAATACACTTGTAGACTACTGAATCACTATTTTTCTATGGTGATAGATAATATAAAGAATGTATATGGAGTCTTATTCGTTATGTCTATTCTCTATGGTATTTGCACAGATTTGAATAATAATTCAACATATATATAATGCAATGGTCAATAGGAATATAACCATAGTTTTATCATTCCTTTATGTATGAACACACACACACACACACACACACACATATATATATATATATATATACAGTCATTTATATATATTAATGACCAATAGGAACATAAAATAGTTTTATCATTTCTTTTGCATGAAAACATATATATGTATATATACAGTCGTTTATATATGTATAATCATATTTAATGATTAATAGGAACATACAATAGTTCAGTTATTTCTATATGGATGAGCACATATATACCATCATCACGTTTTAATAAAAACAATATAGTATCCTTGAACCATAATAAACCATCACATTCCTAACCAATAATAATCAAACATAATATTGACAAAGAACACAAGTCAAGATACATATCTAAAACCTGGTGCTGGAATACAAATGGAATAGTCATGTTCCACCGAACCATAGAACAGAACAGTCAAGTTCACATGCCCTGTTCACCCCCTATCCTGACCATGAGTCCATAAGGGCAAACTGAATGATCCTCTTTAGCTACAGTCACCATTCACAGATCGTAAATTCCTTTGCCTCACACTCACAATGCTCATAGATTTCCTTTCTCCAACATACTAAGCAACGTCCTGCCTCCTCCATATGTTGTTTTTATATGCATCTTGTGCCTAGATCTTTCCTTCAAATTCACAGCTTTACAAATCCCTAATTTTTAGGGACTTCCAGTTTTCAAATTCCACATTTGCCACTTACAAAAATTAACCTTGAGGTAACACAAACCTGTTCCCCACTCATGGAGTCATGGTCAACTATTTTTAACATGGTTGTTCCATTTGGTTTCCAGCATTTAATTTATAAAAAGTTTGTCTTCCACATGTGTCAACATAAAATAGGTTAGTTGAACAAGTCAAATCTTTGCCCAATAGTCATCAAATAATTAATTACAATAATAAAAATTTGATATTCAGATTTTGCAAATAATTTCCAAATAAGAATTTTCCAAAAACAAAAATTATTCCAAAGTTCACTTAGAATTTAATAATTCTAAATTTTGAGGATATTACAGGAACCTCATTGGCAATCCATTTTTGCTTTTGAAATGTTGAAGTCGAGAATTTATCTAGTTTATAATCCTTATTCTTATTGCGAACTGCTGCATAATAGTTCCAATTCCCAAGTGAAAGACTGCCATAAGAATCCTTACCCCCTGTTACATCTTTGTACGATTCTAAATGTTTCCTTTTCTTTAAGCCAATCACCTGCCTTTAGCTCCATGTCTCCAAGCATAGATAAGCATTGTATGATTTTTCGACCACCTTAAGTGCATCCCCAATCAGTTCTGAGCTTAATTGAACATCATTTCAAGCCCAAACCATGGCTGCAAGTTGTAGGTACCCATCAACATAATCAGGAAACTTAAATAAGATCAGCCTATATAAAATACTTGCTTTTTCTATATCATTGAGTTCTTCAAACAGTCTAGCCTGATTGAAAAGTGTAATAACTTTCTCCCAAGGTAACGCAAATGAAATTCCATCTTCTTCCAGATGATGGAAGAAATTCATATCTTTGAATTGTGCAGCTAAAGCTGCAGAATCAACGTCGAGGCAATGCATTCTTCCATTGATGAAGTCAACCCAAACACCATCTCCTAATGCATCTGTGAGAGTTTTTCGAGCCAACTCAAATTCACCACGCTCAAAATGAAGAACTCCAATGTTATTAAGTAATTCAATGGGTACTTCTTCTCTGCTTAAACGAGTTCAGAATGGTTTGGATTTGCTTCTCAAAAGCATCAACCTTGTCCTCTTGAAACCCTGGTGGAATACTGCTCTTCGGTACTTTAAACTATTGCATCACACGTTGCAATGTATTTATACAATTCCTCTATCTTTGGATGACACATATCGTTCAGATTTTATAGTCTATGATAAACCTTGTCCTTCCAGTCAGCAACAGTTGATTTTCCAGTTTGAACTGACGACTCCATTGATGTAGAAGACGCCTCGGACAACCCTCGCTGTTGTAATAGCTGCTTTTGTTGTTCAATAGAGCTCTGTGTTACCTCAACGTATTTAGTGTATGCTCACAAGAACCTGAATTAGGAGAAACGCGTGATATCATAACCGTCCGCGAGTTCCCTACACAGGAATCACGAAGCACTTCCGTCAACTTGCTTCCTCAAAAGGGAATATGAATTCGGTCATTATCCAGGGCCCGTATACGCTCTTTTAGAGCAAGGAGGCTCTGGTTGATTTCTGCTCCCTCCATCCTTGCCAACTCCTTTTTTATTCAAAGGTCTTTTCCGAACCACCACTTTAATCTTTGCCAAATTGCTCTCTTGAATAATTTCCTCCTCGTGGAAGAGGTCTTTAACTATTCATGTTCCTTTGTTTAAGATTGAATCCACCTTCAATAAATCGAGCTAACCCTTGCTGCTTTGTAGTTGATGCTTGTGTCTTTGAAGGATAAGAAATACCACTGTATACCTGGATTATAAGACTTTAAAAAAAAAACACGAGTTAGCTGCCAACCAATCGTATATAATGATTTCCATATCATACAGAAAAAAATAGTTGGGAGACGGGCTTGATATATTTTCCTTTTTTCTGGTTAATATCGTATTGCGCCAAATAAAACTCCGTAGCATGTTATTTCATACTATGAGGTGAGACCGTTGTTCCAACTTCAATCTAAATAACTCTTAAAAGGAATAGCGAAAATCCCTAGCTTGAAATGATATTCGATGTGTGTGCCAAGTGGAACACAAGTCTTAAGCGTATAGTCCATTACACCTCCAAGAACGCTTTATTTGGCATATAGGACATGAAGTAGTTACTTCAAAACATAAAGTAAGTTAACCCCCTTTTTTTAAGAGATAAAGTGGAGACCAACATATTGATTAAAATAATAATAAAGATGTCATGTGAGAGGAAGCAAAAAAAATATGATATATTTTGCTTTAGGGCTAAAGTTAAGGTTCTAACATGAAATGGCATGGAATTTTTAATGAAAACAAAGCTATAGTTGTATAAAAAGGCATGAGGGCAATATTTGGAAAGTGGATGAGGTAGCAATAAGGAAGTAAGATATTTGATATATATATGATATGAATTTCATTGGTTTCCAAAACTTTATCCATGTATGTGATAACAAAGAGTTTTGTATGCGGTTTCAAAACATATGGTGTCAATGTGTAAAATATGAGAGCGTAAGCAATGAGAGAAACGGGAGAAGGGGCACGTTTAGTAATAGCTTAAGAGCCACAATGATTTCAATTCGAACCCTGCGTTGACAACTTGTAATGAACTTGCTTCCAATTGAATGATCATGTAACTTTCCTTGAATGTGTAATGTTAACTCAGTGGGAGCACGTACAACTTTGCGCAAGAAACTGCAGAATGAGGGGGTAGCCTCTCAACGCTTTTCCAGATAAGTATTGTTGATAAAAATCGTCGTCAACAATTTCCAAATAACATATGTGCATCGCTTACAATGGCGTGCAAGATTTTAACAATAACTCACGATCCTTGATTGTCTGAAAGAAAGGGGAAGGAAGGGTAAAGAAAGGGGAAGGGAGGGTAACGATAGAATTGAGGGTGACTCGATGTGGAAAAAAAGAGGTCAATAAGGTTGGGTGGACCAGGTTATAAAACAGGGGGAGACATGATGGAGGTCAAGAGATTCATGGATCGAGACTTCGTGGAATAACTTATGGAAAGTGGTAAGTATGAGGGGGTTTGGTCTTGTTTTATAACCCGAAGGGATGACTCTTTAGATCCTGACAAAATGATTACAAGGCTAGAAAACTATCATGGATGTGTGTTGAGGGAAAGACCCAAGGTTAACACTGAGCATCCACAACATGTATGGTAGAGGCATCTCAAAATGAAGAGAATGGAGAAAGGGAAAAAAAGAGAAGGGGATAAGACGGGTGAACGTGACGAGTGAGGATGTCTCGCATAGCAAGCGCATGGTAGAAAAGCGAGGGATTATGACAAAGGAAGGAAACTTAGTTCACCTTCAAGTATGTTTTCCACCAAAACACATTTGGTCAATCATTTAAAAATATATAGATAGCCTACCTTTTAATATCACCAACCATTGTTCCATCACTTCTGACCATCAAAAAGGAAAAAAAAGAAACAAAAGAAAAAGAAATAAAATAAAACAAAAGTGTGAAAATAACTGAACAAAAGAGAAATCAAGCAAAACTAATCTAGCCTTTCCCGTAAACTTTTATCATCATTATTATTATTATTATTATTTGTTCATTTATGTACATAGGAAAATAAACCATTAGCTTGGACTCAGGTTGGATGATATTTAGCGTAAAGGAATGTGTCACATGTTTTGTATGTGGATCTTATGAGTTTGACAAATTTGTACGTGGAGGAACTGCCAACATGTCAACCAACATATGTATACAGTGTGGAGAGATGATTAATCAATAGCCAAAAGAAACAATCACCAACCTCCAAGACATGCCAACCAACAAATGCTTTGCCAGTAATGATGAAGGTATTGATTGAATTAGATTTAGGATTTAGGGTTTGTACATTAAAGGGATGATCCATGAATTCAGCAAACAAATCATATATATGGACCTTTCTATCAGGAACAGGGTCGTCATGATGCAAAGAAGACTCATAACATGGATTAAAAAACATAGGAATGTTCCTACAACAGTCACTACTGTCGAAATAAAAAGTGCACCTGGCAGGAACATGATTGATGGTGCCAAGTTCTTTAACCTATTTTGATTGAAACAAAGGATTAATAAAAAATTTATACAAATTAATATCTTGATTGAACTCATAGATATCTTCAAAAGAGGAATCCCCAACTCAATCATTAAAGTCATGATGGTCTACATCATTTGACCACTCATTAGCATTATCAACAAATAAAAATGCATCATAAATTGGTTTGACATGATCAACCTCAATTTCTTTATCTATATAATCAAATTCACCATCGCATGCGTGTTGATAAAAGGATCGAAATGAAAGATGACTTTGGGATTGAGTTTTTTCATGAGTCTTAAGAAGAGTGATGTTTGAGATGTGAGAGTTGGATTGATCATTAAGCATCATGATATAATCATAATCATATTCACATACAAGCTCTTGACCACAAGTAGTAGAATCATTATAATTAGTCTCTGGGGGAGAGTGTTCCCAAGATATACCCCCAACAAGATTTGAAGATTGAGACTCAAGAAAGAACATGCGGTCTTGTAAACTCTTAATGATGGGGATTAAAGAAGACAAATCCTTGTGCGAATCATAAACGCCAAAGGAGTAACCTGTTCTACAGATTTTCTCTTCAAAGTCGAGGCAAGTGGATAGAGCTAGCTCTAGGTTTTGAACATTATTTTCTTCCAACCGCCATTGGTAAAGAGGAGGTAGAAGTTCGTAGTAATGTAACAGGGAAGCCAAGTTGGTAAGGCGAATGGCAGTAGGAATTAAATTATATAACTTGATAAACTGAAGGTTAAATGTAAGAATTCTCTCATTATCGTTCATAAGTAACTGGTTAAACCTTTTAAGATTCTCGTAACGATTATCTAAATGCCCAAAAGTCGATGTAAACGAGTAATAAAGTTCAAACCAGGTAGAGATGCATCCATCAGGAAGGTTGGAAAATGAAGAGGCAACATCGCCCTGAAGTGAATTCATGAACAAAATCATGCAACTATCATCATTATTTACACCGAGAATGGTGCAAGCATTCGAAAATGCACGAAGATGTTCAATTACCGTAACAGTTTTGTTACCATGAAAGAGAGGCAGGTGGTTCTTGAATTTGTGAGGTAAAGGGTTAACCGGGTGAGCGAACTTCAAGGGAGTGGGAACAAACCAAGGGAAATTGTTTAGGTCTTTTTTCAAACTCAAACATGCCATACTTGCGAATGACCTTTCTAGGGTTATTAGCTGAAACCACAGGGTTCCAACCACCAAAAAGGCTTCCAATTGGTTGAGACATTGAGGTCTAGGAGAAATAAAATTGAAAGAATTAAAGAAAAACTAGGAACGAACCATTGAACAGTCGTCCCCGGTATGGTCGCCAAAAATATGTTGACATCGAGGGACTAGAGAGTCCCCAACATCAACATTTCAACCTCCTGCGGGGCTAGGCAAGAAGAGGCGGGAGTATCACTCTAGACTTAAAGCCCCAT
Source organism: Picea engelmannii (assembly GCA_009831015.1). Taxonomy (NCBI): domain Eukaryota; kingdom Viridiplantae; phylum Streptophyta; class Pinopsida; order Pinales; family Pinaceae; genus Picea; species Picea engelmannii. The sequence continues at coordinate 165,089 of ML806436.1, forward strand.
ACAAGAATGCGCATTGAGCTCCAGGTTAAAAATCCTCTAACCTACAGTCCAATCAAGGTCTTTCACGTTGTAATTTTGCTTTTTAACAATATTTGATTTTTATATAATTTAAAATTTAATTCTTTTATGTTGAAGTTTATACATTTGACATAACAAAAATTAAATCTAACAAAGTAAATGAAAATACTAAAATGAAAAGGCAATTTGTTTTGTATTTGTTTTATAAGAAAATATTTAAAATGAAACTAAGAAAGTTAGTATAATTATGTTAGTTTTAAAGTGTTTTGAAAGGAAAGTTAACTAAACTAAGCATTAGTTTGAAGATTACATGAGAGTAACACTCTAATGATTTAATATTTTCCTTATTTTCTTTTAGAAGAAGGATATTAAAAATAATAAGAAAATTAAAATCATAAAAAAAAGGAAAAGTTTATACATATTAACAAGTTAATGAATAAAACTTTATACACATGATTCTTTACAAAATAAACATGTTTTGTTTGTCTTTTTATTTTTATTTTTTTCTTTAATGTTGTATTGAAAGACGATGAGAGAAATTGAGAATTTAAAAAATAAATAACAAAGAGACAGTTTTAGAATGGAAAATAAATTGATTTTCATTTGAAATGCTCTCCATACAAATTCATAAATTTTCAAAATCTACAAGTCTCTACTTAGACTAGGGCTAGGTATATGGTCTTTAGCTACTCTAGAACAATGTTACAATAGAGAGACTAAGCGTGAAAAATAAAAAGAAAGCTGATCCAAGATGGAATGGAGCAATGATGACGAATCACAAGGAGAAAACCTGCATATAGAAACTGATTAGCGTTGAATAAAATCGAGCTTGAATACAACAAACTAACAAGTAAACATTCACCTTATGAAGACCAACGAGCTCATCCTGACTTCATCATTTTCACAAGACCCCCTGTTTCCAACGATTCTGTCAATCCCTACTAAAGATGTAAAAAAAAAATGAAATGAAGGAGACCTCACAACACCACAACACTCCAAGCATACCTCTCTATAAACTTTCTACCAAATTTTTCTCTCTCAAAATTTTTATTTCTCTAAATTTCCTCCTTCAAAAATTTTTCCTCCCCCTAATGGTTGTGCGCTGCTTCCTTTAAATAGTTGGATGAGTAGTTAGGGTAGCTCTGGAATGAAATGGCATATGCTATATGTCTTGAACCGCCTCCCTTAAAATTAGAATAAATAATATAATTTTATTTGTAAAAAATGAAACCGTTATCAACGAACGGTTCTTCATTAGATTTGTTTGTAGACTTAGTGTTTGACCCATCTGCAGTTTACGTTCTTCTTCAGCGTTACGGTGGGCTTCATTTTCCAAGATAAGTTCACGTGCAACTTCAAGTTTGTGAGGGTTCTGTCGCTCCTCACGTTCCGCTGCCTCTCTATGAACTTTGGCAGCATCAAGTAAATGCTTACAATATTAACAATGCATTTCTATTTTCTTCTTATCAAATCCATGTGAATGATGGTTTGTCACTGCAGACAGTTGGCTGAATACACGAAGTATATTTTTTAATTCTGATACTTCCTGACGAACCTCATTGGAAATTTGTTTTTGCTTTTGAAGTGTTGAAGTCGAGAGTTTCTCCAGTTTTGAATCCTTCTTCTTATTGCGAACTGCTGCAGAATAGTTCCAATTACCAAGTGAATAACTGACATGAGAATCCTTACCCCCTGTTACATCTTTGTACGATTCTAAATGTTTCATTTTCTTTGAGCCAATCACCTGCCTTTAGCTCCATGTCGCCAAGCATATATAAGCATTGTATGATTTTTCGACCACCTTAAGTGCATCCCCAATCAGTTCTTAGCTTAATTGAACATCATTTCGAGCCCAAGCCATGGCTACAAGTTGTTGGTATCCATCAACATAATCAGGAAACTTAAATAAGATCAGCCTATATAAAATACTTGCTTTTTCTATATCATTGAGTTCTTCAAACATTCTAGCCTGATTGAAAAGTGTAATAACTTTCTCCCAAGGTAACTCAAATGAAATTCCATCTTCTTCCATATCTTTGAATTGTGCAACTAATGCTGCAGAATCAACATCATGGCAATGTATTCTTCCATTGATGAAGTCAACCCAAACACCATCTCCTAATGCATCCGTGAGAGTTTTTCGAGCCAACTCAAATTCACCACGCTCAAAATGAAGAACTCCAATGTTATTAAGTAATTCAATGGGTACTCTTCTTCTCTGCTTAAACGAGTTCAGAATGGTTTGGATTTGCTTCTCAAAAGAATCAACCTTGTCCTCTTTAAACCCTGGTGGAATACTGAAATGTTGCATCACACGTTGCAATGTATTTATGTAGTGCTTAAGCTTTTCGGATTGATCACGTGGCATGGGCTGTAGACATTTCATTGAAATCTTTTTATATAATTCCTTTATCTTTGGATGATACATATCGTTCAGATTTTATAGTCTCTGATAAACCTTGACCTGTCAGTCAGTTGATTTTCCAGTTTGAACTGACGACTCCATTGATGTAGAAGACTCCTCTGACACCCCTTGCTGTTGTAATAACTTCTTTTATTGTTCAATAGAGCTCTGTGTTACCTCAAAGTATTTAGTGTATGCTCACAAGAACCCGAATTAGGAGAAACACATGATATCATAACCGTCCGCGAGTTCCCTACACTGTAATCACGAAGCACTTCCGTCAACTTCCTTCCTCAAAAGGGAATATGAATTTGGCCATTATCCAGGGCCCGTATACACTCTTTTAGAGCCAGGAGGCTCTTGTTGATTTCTGCTCCCTCCATTCTTGCCAACTCCTTTTTTATTCAAAGGTATTTTCAGAACCACCACTTTAATCTTTTCCAAATTTCTCTCTTGAATAATTTCCTCCTCGTCGAAGAGGTCTTTAACTGTTCATGTTCCTTTGTTTAAGATTGAATCCACCTTCAATAAATCGAGCTAACCCTTGCTGCTTTTTAGTGGACGCTTGTGTCTTTTGATAAATTGTGAAGGACAGAGAAATGCAGAGAGAAAAGAATAGTATATTCAAATGTATGAAGAAGTACAGAACATAACTGAAGAGATTCAGAAGTCATTTACAATAAGAAATAGCTGAGCTTATGTATGCTCAAAGCAAGACAGAAAATAGAAAGTACAACTGTCCAGTACAGCTGGCAGTGTACGGTTATACTGTTGAAGGTACAATATATTTAACACTCCCTCTTAGACTCAACAGTTACAATCAGCAGCACTGACTATGCCTAAGTGTTGTCTCTGGAAGTCAAAAACTGACTTTCCTAGTGGCTTTGTGAAAATATCAGCAAGCTGATCTCTAGAACCA
>ML806436.1:190073-208100 GCA_009831015.1 Picea engelmannii
AAAATGAAAATGTCTTCTTGGTATATATAGGAGACTAGGAGGTATAATTACAACTAATGGCCTAAATCCGACATAAATAAAATAACATTACTAATATAATATGCCCCAATTAAGGGGTAATGAGCCAATATTAGGGCTTAACAAAAATTATAGTGAAACTTCCAAGGTGTCTTAGATGTAGCAGTGAAACCCCAAGATCTTGAGCTCTAATACCAAATGTTTGGAACGGAATATCAAAATAGCATAAAACAAACTCATAATAAGTACTCAATGCCTTGAAAAATAGAGAATTTCATATAATAATACTCTTCGAGGGGGAAGCCTCCTTATACACCACATAAATGTCCAAATACAAGATGATTCCAAATGAAAAGGTCTCCTTGATATATATAATAGACTAGGAGGTACAATTAAAACTAATGGACCCAAGATGACATAAATAAAATAACATTACTAATGTGATATGCCCCAATTAAGGGGTAATGTGCCACTATTTAGGGCTTAACATACATAGTATCAAGAAATGGATAAAATCCAACTAGAGAGAAAATTTTATTATTTTATGCCAAAGGAAAGTATTATGTGATGTGTTAGCACTAGGAGTCACCTTCTGATTGCAAGGAAGGTAAGCCCAGTACCCATCATATTGTATGTGAAAGTACGAGTGTTTTTTAAAGGGTCGAATGGAAAAAAATCGAAATGATAATATCCTAACTCAGAAACAGGGCTAACATGTACCAGCAAATAAGGTCTTGACTAACTTCAACCAGTGGTTTGGGAGTAAATGTGGATAGAAGGAAGACTTGAATGAGAGGAATGTAAGGGCTACTGTAAACATCAGGTCCACAAGAGCCTAAGGAAGAAAGCTTCTTAAAACAAGATCTTCTTGAAATTAGAAACTAAGGAGCTAAAAAAACCAAGACAATAAAATGATCAGACATCCATCATATCATTACCACACTTATCCATGTGAAGCATTCAAACATGAATATTTAGCAATAGAAGAAGATAGTCTGAAATAGAAGTTGATTTCTATTAGTCAAAAAGTCTTAAGTCCTGTACACACTAGATCACAATCACTTTATCCAAAATATTACAGTGTAGGGAGCCTTGCTCAACCATCCGAACCTTCTAAAGAAATTGATCTATATATTTATAAGAATAAAGGGAGGCAACAACTGGAGGTACGAGCTGGCCTCTTTCCCTTAAAAATATCTAAATATTTATTTATTCTAACAACTAAGATAATAGCCTATCCTATAAAACAGGGAAATGTTGGTGACTAATCCAATCATGCTTCTAACTTCTTTGATCCTCTATTGCTGCTCGACTCCTATTTTTCCATGTGTCCCTTTTGGAGCCTGTGGTTGTCTTCATGATACCAGTTCCCTTCTCCATCATCAATCTATCCAAAACTATTGGCTTAGTCTTCCTAGATCCCTGTTGTTTGCTGGCAACTCCCTTGGGTAACAACTCTGTGTAGCGTCCCCTAGAATGGAACAAGGAGAGAAGGTAGAGCCATTGTGTTATATATGTGCGCCAACATTTGTCCTTTGTTGCAATATTTAGCAGCACCCCTGTGTTGTGCCTAAGTGTAATCCTGCACTCTACCAAATATTATGTAGCGCTTTACGCAGCGCCATTGTGTGCAACTTCTGTTCTCTGTAAGATATTATGCAACGACTTTATGTAGCACTTCCTATGCTTGTGTTTGCATACAGGTTTGGGTAGCATTATCGAAATTAAATGCCTTTGAATCTAGAACATGTTTAGAGCCGTTTGTGTCCTTCCATGATGACAAAAACCATCTCACTTAGTTGCCTCGACTATACCATAGGTAGTGCCATTACCACTGAGTGAAGCCAACACTTAGCAAAACTCAAAATCGATATAGCTAAACGCCTAGAAGCCTGTATGGATGGCAGAGATAGGTATTTTCATATTAGTTAACCCTCCCAAAAAGGAACAATCCCAAAAAATGGAGCTTACCCTCTTACCAACTATTTTTCCATTTTAACACTTAGCCTCACGCTCTTTCTGGTAGAAAGAGGATCTTCAATTCGCATAGCAGATTTCTTCTTCTTAGCATTGACAGGGTTCTTCAGTGTAGTTGTGCTCTCTTTAGATGTTAGTTTGTCATCCTCAATGGAAGCTTCAACTAACACCTGAAAATTTCGTTGTGCTACCTCATCTTGAAAGTGCTTCAGCTCTTCCCTTAACTTCTTATTTTTGGATTGAAAACCTCTATTCTATCTGTAAAGATTCTTTAGTTGTTTATGAAGGGGCAGATCCTTTCTCGCTGAAAACCTTTCCAAGTCAAGGGTATGAGTGTAGCCAACCATGAGCTCTTCCATTTGGGCCAAGTGGACCTTTTCTTCTGTTTTAAGACATGCTATTTATTTTCTTGCATCTCTAAGCTGCTTGATAAGTATTTTGTAGATCTTACTATCAGGAGGGGCAGTGACATGCTTAGTCTCAATAGGATTTTCCTCAGTATCCTTTTACTCCTGCATGGGAGGTGTCTTGTCTACCTCATCAGGTTCCTTACTGTCTCTACCTTTATTCTTCTTTCTCTGCACAGGGGTTCCATCTTTTCTTTTCCCAGGCTTCTCAATGCCTTTCTCAGAGGTTTCATCTTTTCTCTCCAAAGGTCTTTTAGTACCTTTACCCTTACCCTTATGTGCAAGGGTTTCTTGCTTCTCCTTCATAGGATTTTTAATGCTTTTTCCCTTCTTCTTTAGAACAGGGGTTTTTGGCAAAGGATTCTCTTGGAAAGCCTCCTTAGGAATCGATGACCTTGTGAAAGGTCTTCTACCTTTGATTTCAACTGTTGGAGGAGAAGAGGGAAAGATAAGCTTATTCCCTTTTTTAGATGTCACCTTGGTAGAAGAAGGAACTTATTCTAACCCTGGTGGAGGTGGTAGTGAGAAATCTCTGTGTGGAGAAGGGCACACTTCCTCCTCAACTTCCCTGACCTTCTTGTTAATATCTGAAACAGGGGCTCTACCCTTTGTCTTCTTGTTGATCCCTACTTTACTACTGGTGGGTGATGAAGGTCCTGCGATCTGTGATTGGGAAGTAGGTGTTGGATATAGCTTGAAATGAGAAGTAACCACAAAGTGTTCCCAAGAAATCTCTTTCTTTCCCAACTCTTCAGAGACTAGCATCCTGATCATTCCAGAGTGGAAAAGACTAGAATCTACATCCTTATATTTGTCTTGTACCATATCTGACATTTTACCTATACTTCTCAGCAGGTAATAAGGAACATTCATCTGAACCTTACCAGTAAAATGTAACAATAGCCTTATGTGGTAATGGTACAATGTGTTAAATCTCCCTTCACATGTAAAATATCTCTCTATGATCTTCAATAATCTGTCAAGCCGTTCAACCAATTGACTTCTTGACATACTCTTAGACAACTCATTAGCTTGATATTCAGGTTTAAAGATATCTTTAGCATAGGTTGAACTCAAAACCATGGCCTTGAACCACTTTTCACCTGTAATGGGGATCCATGTTGCAGCTGAGATAGAGGCTTCAGTTGCCTCAAATTCCAAATCCCCAACCTTGGTTTTCCTACCATCAAAATGTAACGCAAACTCTTTTGCTACCTATGGGTGGCCTCTCTGCATGTTTTGACAGAAAGAGAGGCACCCTACTCTTTGAAAGGCCTCTCTTGCCATGGGCTCTGTATCAAAAAGACGCATTTCCACTAGTTCCGTCCTAACTATATTGCTTCCTTTGTGAGCCTTCTTTGATTGGGGGGGCTCCACGGCTCAGAATGAGAGCTCTTGAAAGGCTTAAGGGATGATAATGATCATGAAGGCTTTGAATAGAGTTTCAAATATACAAGGCTGACCCTTTGTAACTGAGTAAAACACTTGATTTCGAGATGAAGGAGGGAGGGGAAGCAACGAGAGGTTAAGCAACGCCTCTGGGTAGTGCAACACATACACAGAGGATAGGCTATCTACAGGCTTGCAATCTGAATGACCGAGGCATGCAACAATAAACTGACTTAGACGTAGGCAATGAAGATACAGGTCTGGAAAAGAAAGAGGACCAAGCTATCATGCAAAGACGATCCTCCTATGAATGTGCAAACTTGGCCAACCAAAACCCGAGCGCAAATTTCTTGTGATAATTAATATGTAGAGGGGGGGAAACACAAGATACCTGTGTAGCAGACACTTGTTGGAATCTTCAACGAAATCTCAGGGTGAGATTGCGAAAACTTGGGCCCTTGAACCCACTTCAGTCTCGAGCTTGGTTGACTTGTTGTCACCTGATCAGAACTTGTGAATTTGTGCAGCGCGCCACTGTTGAGCCTTTCAAAAATATAAACCATTATAAGTCTTGTAAATGAAAGATATGGTAAGCATATTTAAATAATTGTTGGCACTGAAAACAAGGGACATGACATCATTCGTGGAAATCATGAGTTGAGGTGGAAGAATGACAAACGTGTCAGGCGCTATGGAACTGCCTAATGAGTAGGCAACATTTCCAATTCAAAAATATGATTAGATAGGTAAGCGAGGACGATGATGCATGCTTATGAGGTCGTGAGTGAGGAGAGAGGTGTGTCACATCAGCCTGATCATGGGAGGTATAGACCTAGGGACAAATCATAAAAGGGACCAAAAAGAATAAAGCATGAGCTAAAAGGGTTCAAGGATCAAAGATCAAATTGAGGATCAAAACATGAGCTATGACTCAAAATTTTAGTCATCTAAGGGGTCCTAACAAACATAACTTTAAAGGGATGAAACTTTTTCAAAAGATTTAAAATCTAAGGCTTTAAAAATGATAAAAACAAATTAAAAGACCCAAGGCAATTTAGTGTGATAACATGATGAACCAATTCTCATTGACCAACCAAGAATTAGAAGTGAGGAAAGAGATGGGTTATTGAAATTATGACTATTATTTTCACATTTTATGATATTTCTTGTCCTTCATAAATGACAAGTGATTTAAAAAATTTACATTTTTAAAGAGTGTTTTTTGAATTACCCTTTTAAAATGGGTCTGAACCCATTAGAAGAGATAGGAATGGTTCAATTGTGATCAATAGAACCAGTTCCTTCCATTTAATCCACTAATTTACTAGTGATTTGTAGCAATGAAAATGACTTCCTTTGATTCACATGATGGTTGAAATCAACCTCACTGTGCATTGCACTCATTTAAAAATAGCTTCACTCGCTTTCCCCTTAACAATCCCAATACATTATAAAATCAACATCAATAGTTAATAAATCTACTCCATCACAATGTCACTTTAATATGAACCACATATATGTACTATATTAGCTATGGGCCATAATAGATATCTGATGCTCCTCATGCAACTACCAATCATGGTTGTTCGTTTGGGAAAACATTTCCATAATGGAGATGGTGGAAAAATAGATTAACCTATTTTTTTTTGTTAAATCAAGTGTACATTTAAACTATAATTTTTTATTTTCTTGTGTGCCAAAACAATTAGGATTTCATGGTGAGAATTTCTTATGCTCCTCATGCAACTACCAATCATGGTTGTTCGTTTGGGAAAACATTTCCATAATGGAGATGGTGGAAAAATAGATTAACCTATTTTTTTTGTTAAATCAAGTGTACATTTAAACTATAATTTTTTATTTTCTTGTGTGCCAAAACAATTAGGATTTCATGGTGAGAATTTCTTGATCATTTCTCAAAGATAGGAGAGTAACTAATAAACATAAGTGTTTTAAAAGGGAAATAGAGTATTTTTTAAAGTAGATCTATTAACTAATAGTTATTAAAGTTCAATGTAGATATAGTATCATATTCAACACATAGGTGAATGGGATATATTTTAAAAGGGAAATAAAATTATCAAAGAAACAATCCTTTGGTGGGCTAATTATGTTGGGAACTCATATTCATGTTCACAAGACTGGGTTTTTGGATTTGTTGAAAACTTGTGTTTTCAGGGGTTTTTGGGATATTTTGAAAGAGAAAATAATGGATCAATTGAGGCTTACAAGGACTTGTTGAGCCCTCAACAACTCCCCTTAATTTTTAGAAAAAAAATAAAGGGACCTCCTTTAAATTTTGAAATTATTTCCTTTTTCTTATATTTTATTATGTTTTGCTTGATTTGAAGGGATGGTTTTATAGTTATTTTATTTCTTGGTTATTTGGTTTTGAGTGCTTTATGATTGGTTTTCATTGATGGAGTGATGACCCGATGATATGCTTTGGAATAAATCCATTACATTCATGTTTGAATGAGGAATCATTAAATGCATGTTTTTATTAGCTTAATGATCATTATTGTTGTGTCATGAAGCTTTCTATTTCTTTACATTTTCCTCACATACGTAATGTTTGTGGTGTTTGAGCCCACTTGATTTTTGATCATTCAATATGGTTTTCACACAATCATAGACTTACTCAAAGTGGTTCCATACCTTTGTTTGCTTAAATTTGGATTATTATGATCTTTCGACTCTTTAGTCAAGATTTGGTCTTCAATGGATAAATGAGTTAAATTGGCATATTGGCGTATTAAAATAATTCAACTAAAAGTTGGATCTTTAAAAGTTTAATCCACGTCTTCAAATAATACATGTTAAATAACTACTACATATGTACGTAAAAATTGACGTCGTACTCCGACAGTACGGATAAAATCAGTCGTACTGTTGGATTTTACTTGTTTTTTTGTATTTTTTCAAAAAATCTCAGCATTTGTCCACTATTCGATGACATGTTATTTAGCGTCAGATATCCGACGGTTATAGTTTACTAAATTTCGGATATCCGATGGTGTAAAAGGGTCAATGCTCTGCTTACCAATTATTGACAAAGTAAATGTTTTTTCTGTTAAGCAACATGTGCCTGGTCAACAACCATAGGAAGTCCGACAAAAAAGTGATATATAATTTAAAAAGTTCAAAATATTAAATATGTTCGATGTTGTTCATATACTAGCGATGGTTTGCATAGGTTATACGAGATATTTTTAGGTTAGAATACATTTTTTATTTTATTTTGTTAATTTCATTAGAAATAGTTAAACTACAGAGGTTGATTTTTTAAAATAATCGTCTTCATCGAAATTTTGGTAAGGAAAAATGTCACATAACATTACTCCAAGAGGACAAGGCCGAGACTTGAGATCTGCATTGGTTGAGGCTTTGGGTGATCAAAAATGTTATTTCCCTTATAAAAAATGTAGGGGCTATAATAGAAGGATACTTTTAATAAAAACGACTAAAAAAATTGTAGTGAGTATGGACACCTTGAAGGTGGTCATGAATATCGTCCCTTGGTAATTTATTCATTATATATATTTATATTGCATATTTTTTTGTAAACGTTTATATGTTAAATGTAGAAGAAACATAATGTATTATTTTTTCTTTATGGATATATTCTACGTAAACATGAACAAATAGAGAGTAAGTTAAGAAGAGAAGAAGTATACATAAGATGTAGATTTTAATTAGGGTTTAGGGCATGGTTTAGTGGTTAAGGGGTTTAAAATTTATGGGTACAAGGTGTAAGGGGTATGCTTCTCCAAGTCATGGACATGGTATGAAGAGGAACTATAAATGTCTTAAGGCATAACATACGCTTTTAGGACTCCCAAACCATGCACACGGTCTAAAACCAACAAATAGACCCTATAAATGAAATTTTTGGCCTACGTGTACTCATGATAATGGCACCATTACAAGGTTGTAATTAGTGGAACTTATTATTTAATTTGACCTGGAGCAGAGTGATCTATGAATGGGCCCAACATTGAATTTTTTTCAGTTTTGCTTGTATGCACTGAAATTTCACATGGTTATAGTAGATGCATGCGTTGATGGTATGGGAGGGTGTCGAGACTGAAATAAGACTCACACAAATAATTTGACAATCAAATGACAAGATTAAGGAGAACAACAAAGTTTCAAGTGTGAAGTGTTAAATGCATTGGCCACATGGAGATTAATGAGAACAACAATGTTTCAACATTACAAACTGCTCACAATAATCAAAATTTATGAGAACCTAAGTCAAACAAGGAGATCTAATATTTTTCTTCACTAAAATGTGTGTGCATTTTTTATTTCATTAAAAATTTGTATGCAAAAGGAATGAACAATAATTCCTTTGCTATAAAAAAAAAAAAAAAATCCCACTAGTGTACTTCATTCTTCATATTCTGCATTCTTTTTTCCTCATTGATAAGCCCAAAATTCAACCACTATTTTGGATATTACACTTCTACAAGATCATGGATTTAAAATTATCTAAATAAATTGGCATTGAGATATGAAATTATTTGTAATTAATGTTTATTGCCGAATTTTGGTTTATATTCATTTACAAAAAAAAAATTAATATCTCATTGCAGTTGTTAGAAATGGTTTCCAAAATCCTAGACCTATAAATTCATAATGTAAACCCCCAAGCCAATGCCCCACCATCAATGTAATATAATGCAAAATTCCTAATAGAGTGATAGCCAGCCTAAGAATGTTGAGATATATATACCCACTTGGACACTTACTTGCCCAAATTTTAGATGCAATCATTGATATAATTACTTAAGAAAATGAGGCATTATGAATATTACCTCTTATAGAGATAATATTTATCCTAACTATATAGATGGTTTGGATAATATTATAAGAACATAATTAAAGAGTAAAAAACTAGAGGACACATTTTCCCTTTTCATAGGCCCTCATATAGGTTAAATGTCAAAGACTATCAGACCTCATATATCTATCAAATGGTTCACTTATCAACCATTTATTGGTAATTTTATGGATAGGTAATACATGGTTTTTAATGTGAGACCTCATAACAATAGGGAAATCCCACTATGTTTCTTGAGGAAAATGTATGCAAAGTGTGTTTTGGGGAAACTTGTTAACTATTTTCACCACTTAGAATTGCATGATGCTTGTTTGGATATTCCACACAACTAACTAAATGCGAGGCACCAAGATGAAAAATACCTAACCCCTTGACCTTCTTGGAATTCCCACTTCCAGAGGAGTTGCTTCCACAAACACACAAATAATTGCTCCAGTTGACACAAATGATGGTATTCCATGACACATTTGTTGAGGTATTGATTGTATGGTGTCATCATATACTAGTGGGGTAGAACCATCAACTCCCGGTTGGGAATAACACCATACAGTAGTGAGGGCATACTATCATATACTAGTGGTTGTAGTTGTTATTCACATCCATGAATGTTTTTTGGCTATAATTTCCATGGTCTTTTAGGATATATTTTCCATGGTTGATTTTTAAGTGAGGTATGTATAATGATATATTTTCATTTTATTTAATTTATAATTAGTTAACTAATTTATTTCACATTGTTTTCCCCTTATGGTGTGTGTGTGTGTGTGGATGTTCTAACTTCCCCTCCTACTGTGGGCTACTCACCCTATGGTAGACACATCAAACAATGTATATACTTTAGTCACATCCATAGTTGTTGCTAAAATTTACAAGATGCACATGTGTACATTATATTTCAAATTGGATCATTAAATCATGTATCTATAAATTGGTTCAACAATTGATGATTGTAGCCATTGGCTAGAGTGCCTGACCTATCTAACACCAATTGCACATGGTGGTGCTTTTTGACCTTCACTTGCTACTACACCCACTATAGTCACATACACTATTGTTTCCTCCAACTACAATGTTGGACCAATGGCTATGTCTCCTAGTCAAGGATGCAACCAATATCCTAGGTTGCAATCTATTTTTGTGATGAGGTGAATAGTAGATGAACCCCTTAATAAAATATGAATGTTGAATTCCATAAATTAAATGAAATATCAATGTTAATATTGTATAGGACTATAGAATACCAAAGAGTCTCATAGCATTGTTGTAATCTTGAAAAACTATGTAACCTATATTGTAATATCCATAATATAAGAAGACAAAAAGCACGATCCTTCATTAATTATTGGTTTTCCCTTATTGATTTTCTAGGGAACAAAATTATGCCCATTAATGTGTGTTTCTTTTCTATATTTGTCTTTCTATTTAGTATCAATGTAGCTAAATAATCTAATTGATGTTTTTTTATTTTCATGCTTAAAGCACTAAAATATACAAAAATATAGTTTCACAATTGATCATTGTTTTGTTGCCATTATACTTTGAAGTATTATATGTTCAAGGCATGAATAATACCAATGTATTTACAAGAATGGTCAAGGCATGAATAATACCATAGAGATAGATACCATACCATTTCATGTTGTTCTTTAGTATCTTGGTGGAGTAGTGGAAGAGGGTGAATAATCTAACACAACCCAAGGAAATATGTAGACCAAAGTGAAAGCATGCAAGCCACCTCTATGTTGAAATATTATAACTTCAAAGAGTATTCTATTTATTATTGAGTTATTATCCATTAGATCAATCCCCTTTTGTGGATTGATCATGTCGAGCATTGTAATTGCCAAATCCTCTTTTCTGGATTGGTCAAACCCTAAATATATTATGCAAAATTGATAAGTCGACCCCCAGGCTAATTAAAGTGGTTTTAACCACTAAGAATACAAGTCAGCCCTGCCCAGTGAAGAGACACCTTTCCAACACCTGTCAGTTTGTATAAATAAAGGAAGCCAACACCTCATTTGTTCACACACTCATTCACTCACTTGTGCGCAAGTTTGGTAGCTGTAGTTGGGAGAAGAAGGAAGAGAGAGGCACATTTCTCAGTGGTGGATATTCTCTAGTGTTTGGTTTATTGTCTTGGCATTGTATTGTATATCTATATAAAGGAAGTTTTTGTTGGGTTTTCTCCACATGAGGGTTTCCCAAGATAAATGGTATGTATCTTGTGATTGTGTTTCTCTCAGTGATCCTACCTATGCTATTGTTATCTAGTAAATTGAAAATAAACCTAATAATATCTCAAAAATTAACATGGAATCAAAGCTAAGTTGAAGAGAGCATCTTTCATTGGATAACGAAAAACGTCACTATTGTCGTACAAGAAAATTAGGGATTTTTGTTGAAGAGGAATATCAACCTAAAAACCATCTAGAAAAGTGTGCCCTAGCCTAGGGAACTCTTTGGCACCTTCAGCGAACTCTTTCAGTGGATAGAACTCCTAGAAAGTCAAACCCTAGTTTTGACCAATACCAAAAAACCCAGAAACCAAAACCAATACTAGAAGTACTAGTCCAGAATTTCATTGGTCCAGTTTAAAGGGGAAAAATTGGATTTTCTGAAATCTAACTTCTCTAGGATACTCGCCTCAGCCAAGCGCACCTCCTGGTAAGTTCAAAATTAAATTCTAAGCATTTTCAATTTTTGGTCAATTTCCTAGCTCCAGGTCAAGATGTTTGCAAGCACTAAGCCTGTTGACAAGCTATAAGGTGTGTAAAACTTTTGTTCCTGGAAATATAGGATTGAACTCATTCTTGAAGAGAATGACCTATCAATATTCATTAAAGAAGATGTACCAGAACCTACTGATGTTGCAACTAAAGAAAAACACCAAAAGGACACAGTTAGGGCCAAAATAATCATTGCAGACTCTATTAAAGATCACTTGATTCCTCAAGTGGCTTCAAAGAAAAATCCAAAATAAATGTTTGATTTCCTAACCATATTGTATGAAGGGAAGAACATCAATCGAAAGATGAATCTAATAACTCAACACAAAAGTACAAGGATGCAGAAAGGAGAAACAATTCAGGAATATTTCTCTAGAATATCACAATTCAAGGAACAAATAGAAGAAATTAGTGATACTCTAGATGAATATGAACTTATAATGAAAACCCTTAATCATATCACAAGACCTTGGGATTCATTCATCCAAACTATCTGTGCCAGAAACGAGAAATCAAACTTTGACAGTCTTTGGGAAGAATGCGTTCAATAAGAAGAAAGAGTATCTAACCGAGAAGCATTACTATCAAGAGATGAAGATCAATCCCTAGCTACTCATACTAAAGGAGGAAGGAAGATACCTTACTTCCAAAAATAAACTCATCAACATAAGGAGTCTCACCAAAAAAACATCATACATAAAGAATCTCACCCTCCAAGGAGATTCCAAAAGGGTCAAAAAAGAGAAAAATATTTCTCATCCTACCAATGTTACCATTGTGACAAGATGGTACATATTGCTAAGAATTGTCCAGCTAGACAATTATAATACAAGAAGAGAAACAAGAGGCACCATGCCCATACAGTTGAAGATGAAGAGCCACCCACAAAGATGATAAAAGAAAAGATTGAAGACTATGTCTTAATCTTTTCCCTCTCAGGATCAGTGTCACCTAGTGAGGACACTTGGCTCATAGATAGTGGTTCTTCCAAGCACATGACAGGTCAAAGAGACATTCTCTCTTGCCTTACAGAAAATAATTTTCCCCAGAAAGTTACACCTGGAGATGATTATTAATACCCCATCAAAGGAGTAGGAGAATCAAATTACAAACTTGATTCATGGACCCCAATGAAGATGAAGGATGTACTATATGTACCAGGTTTGACAAAGAACTTACTTTGTATCTCATCTTTAGAGAAGAAAGGATTCAGAGTTGCCTTCATAGATGGAGAAGTTCTTATGTGGCCCAAAGGAAAAACCATAAAATAAGAAATTGTTATTGGAAAAGAAGATGGTGGCTTGTATAAGCTAAAAGGTCACTCATAAGCAACCTTGACTCATTCCATGGAGAATCCATGTGAAATTTGGCATAGAATACTAGCGCACATCAACTACAAGGCATTACCATATGTAAGCAAGGAAGTCATAGGTCTACCAGAATTCAAGGTTGACCATGAAGGTGTGTGCAACATATGTGCACTAGGAAAGAACATTAAGAACCCTTTCCCAAAGAGAGACAATAAACCATAAGGAGTCCTAGAGATCATTCACTCATATGTATGTGGCCCAATGCCATCAGCCTCCATCAGTGTGTATGTATACTATGTGTCTTTTATTGATGACTATTCTTGTAAAACCTGACTTTATTTTTTGAAATCAAAAGATGAGGTGTTCAGTAAATTCAAAGAATTCAAATCCTTAATAAAGAATCTCTCTGAAAGAAAGATCAAGATACTCAGGTCAGATAATGGAGGAGAATACACCTAAAAAGAGTTTGTAAATGTTTGTAAAGATGTAGGGATCAAGAGGGATCTCACCACTCCCTTCAATCCTCAACAAAATGGTTTAGCAAAAAGAAATAACATAACTATAATGGAAGCAGAGAAGACTATGATCCATGATCAAGATCTTCCAATGCACTTATGGGCAAAAGCAGCAAAAACAACAATATATGTACAAAACAAATTGTCCCATAGTGCACTTGGGTTCAAGACCCCTGAAAAGATGTTCTCAGGAAAGAAGCCAGAAGCAAGCCATCTCAAAATATTTGGTTGTCCAGTGTTTGTACACGTTTTGAAAGAGAAAAGAACCAAGATGGACCCTTCAAGAAAGAAGGGAATATTTGTTGGATACTTTGAGGTCTCCAAGGCCTTCAGATTTTGTATACCAAGTTACCATCATATTGATATCAACAGATATGTAGCCTTTGATGAAGATGAAACACTCAATAAATCAAGAAGATTCCAGCTTGAAGAAGAAGAACATGTGGCTCCCAAAGTTGCAGAACCAGTGAGAGATGTCATAACTTCACGTGATGAGGCGATTCTAGAAAATAATGACATAATAGAATCTCAAGAACCTCCCCAGATGACGATCTCCCATAAGAGAAAGCCATCCTGGGTAAGGGAAATTATTCAATATGGAGAGAAGTATGGTTCCCCCGAAGGAACCATGAGACAAGTCAAGAAACCCAAGCCATTCTCCATTTATATGGATTTGATGTGTATCTCTTAGAGAAGGATCCTACTTGATTTGAAGAAGCTATTCAGAAGAAAGAATGGGAAGATGCCATGACAGAAGAATACCAATCCATTATAAAGAATGATGTATGGGAAATAGTTCTCAGACCAAAGAGAAAGGATGTGGTATCTTCCAAATGGATTTTCAAAATAAAACATGTTGTTGATGGATGTATTGAGAAATATAAAGCAAGGTTTGTTGATCGTGTCTTTTCTCAAAAAGAAAGCATTGACTATGAATAGACATTTTATCCTGTAACCAGATACACTTCAATCAAAACCATCATAGCCCTTACAACTAAGATGAAGTGGAAGTTACACCAGATGGACGTGAAAACAACCTTCTTAAATGGTCTCATTGAAGAAGAAGTGTAATAGAACAACCTCAGGGGTTTGAAGTTGAAGACAAGAAGACTCATGTCTGGAGGTTGAAGAAGGATCTGTACGGATTGAAGCAAGATCCTAGAGCTTGGTATGGAAGGATTGATAGTTTCCTGACAATCTTGGGATTTACCAAGAGTAAATTTGATTTTAACCTTTACTTCAAGGTTATGAATGATGATCCTGTTATATTGTTGTTGTATGTGGATGAATTACTCTTAAGTGGAGAAGAAAATATCATCATTAATTGTAAGAAGAAGCTATCCACTGAATTTGAGATGAAAGACCTTGGCCTAATTCACTATTTCTTAGGTCTTGAGGTCTGGCAGAGACTAGAGAAGATCTTCCTTAACCAAGGGAAGTATGCAGTTCGAATACTGAAGAGATTTGATATGTTGGAGTGCAAATCCATGAATACACCCATGGAAATAAAGTTGAAGCTCTTGGTTGAAACTTCGTCATAATTGATTAATGTTACATTATACAGACAAATCATTAGATCCTTGATGTATCTGATGAACACCAAGCCAGATATATGTTTTGTTGTGAACACCTTGAGTCAATTTCTGGTAGAGCCGAGACGTGTTCATCTGGTTGCTGCGAAACATGTGATGAAGTACCTTAAGGGTACATTAGATTGTGGTCTCATTTATAATGGAGATCATGAATTGATACTGAGTGTTTATACTGATTTAGATTGGGATGGAAGTGTCTCTGACAGAAAGAGCACTTCAGGATGTTGTTTCAGTTTGGGGTCATCCATGATGTCATGGAAGAGAAGGAAGCAATCAAGCATTTCTCTCAACACGACAGAAGCATAATACATTGATGCATGTTTTCCAGTTGTGAAGCCACATGGCTTCAAAAGTTGTTGACATGTCTATTCGATCTGGAGATGGAAGCAACCGTGATTCTATGAGATAACCAGAGTTGCATAAAGATGATAGAGAACACCGTGTTTCATGACAATTCAAAGCACATAGAGATCTAATATCATTACATCCTTGATATGGTGCAGAGAGGAGCCATAAAGCTCCAGTATGTTAGCACATATGAACAGGTTGCAGATGTGTTGACCAAGACTCTATCTCGTGTAAAGTTTGAGCACTTTCGAGATAAGCTTGATGTAGTCCGAAAGGACCTCCCTCGAATGGGGGAGTAGTGTTGATGCTAGCCTAATGCTGAATATTTCCATCTTCGTGCTGATGTTGTTGAGATTCCAGTCTCATGCTGAAGATTTCCAGCTTCGTGTTCATATTGTTGTGATGCCAGCCTAGTGCTGAATATTTCCAGCTTCGTGTTGATGTTGTTGAGATGTCAGCCTCATGCTGAATATTTCCAGCTTCGTGCTGATGTTGTCGAGATGCCAGCCTCGTACTGAATATTTTCAACTTCGTGTTGATGTTGTTGAGATTCCAGCTTCGTGTTGAATATTTCCAGCCTAGTGATGATGTTTATGATGCTCCATCCTTCATGTTTTTATGTTGATGTTGTTGATGATGCTCCATCCTTCATGTTGTGATGTTGTTTTTGTTGATGATGCTCCAGCCTTCGTGTTGTGATGTTGTCATTGTTGATGATGCTCCAGCCTTCGTGTTGTGATGTTGTTGTTGTTAATGTTCTATCAACCTTGTGTTCTTATTGATGATGATGATGTATTAGTGTTATACTAATCCATGTTGATGCGGATGATGATGATGCCATTCCAGCTCCCTCTTGTGGATGATGATATTGATCATAAGAAAAACTTCTGATGATTTATAGATATGCTAGTCAGAATTCCAGATGTTATTGATGTTGTTTCCCTCTCTCTCTCCTGATGATGTTGTAGAATACCCTTCTTGTTAAGGGGGAGTGTTGAAATATTGTAACTGCAAAGAGTATTCTATTTATTATTGAGTTATTACTCATTAGATCAATCATTTTTTGTGGATTGATCATGTCGAGAATTGTAATTGACCAAATCCCTATTTTGGATTGGTCAAACCCTAAATATATTATGAAAAATTGAGAAGTCACCCCCCATGCTAATTAAAGTGGATTAAACCACTAGAAGACAAGCCGACCCTGCCTAGTGAAGAGACACATTTCTAGCACCTACCTGTTTGTATAAATAAACGAAGTCAGTGCCTCATTTGTTCACTCACTCATTCGTTCACTCAGTGTGCAAGTTTGGTAGCTGCAGTTGGGAGAAGAAGGAACAGAGAGGCGCATTGCTCAGTGGTGGATATTCTCTAGTGTTTGTTTTATTGTATTGACATTGTATTGGTTATCTATATTAAGGAAGTTTTTACTAGGTTTTCTCCCCCATGAGGGCTTCCCATGATAAATGTTGTGTATCTTATGATTGTGTTTCTCTCAGTGATCGTACCTATGCTATTGTTATCTAGTAAATTGAAAAGAAACCTAACAATAGCTCAAAACTTAACACTCTACAACAAAGAATGGCTCAAATAAGTGCAAAGACCAATAAGAATATTATCTTTGTGAAGGCCCAAGAACCAAGTAGGGGATTTTTGGGGAAGGAATTGACCCAAAAAGATGATGAATGTCGAGAATGTGTTAGACCGCCATCCTTAAAACCGTTGTGTAGGATCTAAGCAGTAAAACATGAAGGTGTCTCAAGAATATTATCATGTTCCAATGATTGGAAGACCAAAAAAGAGAGCCAAAATGTACAAGCGAAACAAGAAAATGTATGCAAGG
Organism: Picea engelmannii; assembly: GCA_009831015.1. NCBI lineage: Eukaryota > Viridiplantae > Streptophyta > Pinopsida > Pinales > Pinaceae > Picea > Picea engelmannii. The sequence continues at coordinate 207,048 of ML806436.1, forward strand.
AAGAATTATTTTGTCATTTGTTTTTGTTGCAAGAAGAGAGGCCATAAGGAATTCCAATATTGATATTATTATCCACGTTCTTTCTATGGAATGAGAAACCATGATGTGGTTGAGTGTTGGTTAAGGGTTTTAAGGTTTAGGGGTGTAACGACCCCTTCATTAAGACATAAATGTTAGCGAATACAATAGTGGCAATTTTTTTTTTTTGAAACATCAATTAGGACAAGTGTTATGCTAAAATAACATACATCAATATTTACACATTCTATTCTCATCTATATCACTACACAAAAAGATTCAGATACAACATCATTGTTATTCAAGATCAACCATATCACATAAATATAACAAAAGATGTCTACCTGCCCAACCTACCCTGCATGGTTAGGACCTTCAAGACACATAATCAATGCTCAAGTCTTGGATTCATCCGATTGATTTTTGACTATCTAAGGTCTCAGGACTGACGATTATTCCGAGGAACATGAAGGTATCTATTCCCATCACCAACTCTAACCTAGACTCAAGACTAAATTCGAAGGTAAGTTACTGTTGGGCCCCAACAACTCCCCCTAAATGTTTTACAAAATTTAAAGGGCCCCGTTAGAATCTTGATAATTATAATGAGCTACAGAATCAACCTTTTCAAATAGTTCCATACCTTGGCTTGCTTTGAGACAAAATTAAGACATTCACTATAGTATGAGACATTCATTACAAGAGTAGATGTCAAAATTTAGAAACGAGCATAAAAATCTCAATTTAAACAAAAACGTTAATTTTTATCAAATGTTTACTTTCGTTTAAATTATGATTACGTCTTCATTCTTTTGCTCATTAGAAAGTTTGACTATTTTGAATAATTTGTTCAATACTTCATCAAATAATATCTTGGTTGGTTTCTCATTTTCATGAAATCATTTGGTGATATTAATTAATTAAATTCTTTTTTCATTTTGCATCTCATTTCAAAATAATAATAATGAAAGAATTATCTATCATTTGTTTGATTTTGTAAAAAACTAAAATTAATATTTTTTCTCCATTAACTTG
>ML806436.1:208150-229591 GCA_009831015.1 Picea engelmannii
TTATCTATCATTTGTTTGATTTTGTAAAAAACTAAAATTAATATTTTTTCTCCATTAACTTGAAGCTTCTAGATCATATTTGAAAACAAATTATAAACAATGTTTGTTTATAAGTTATAGTTAGTTTAAATTCATTTTTTGTTTTTCTAGATTTTGTTTTATTCACAATTTTTAGGTTATTAATTTAGGTTTCTTTTTGTTTCACAGGTTTTTATTATCAAATATTTGATACGGATCTGATCATGGTTTGATTTTATTATCCAAATACGTTCAAGATGATTGATCCAAAAATAATTTTGGATTGCTACAAATAATTTTATGAGCAACAACAAATAAAATTTGGAAAGACGTCAAGATTAGACAGACGATTTTGAAGAACTGATTACAGCCAAACCGTAAGGAATTTGAAGAAACGGTTGAAAAACCAGAACTAAAATGGACCCATTTACCTTCTGCAGAGAGATTTTCCCAAACAAATGCACTATTTGAGAGATATTTGGGTCTCTTTTAGAGACAAATTTCAGGTGGCAGAAATTAATAGTGACGCCCAGACTGTTCATTCATTTTATAAATATATGAGAAAGATCAGAGCCATGGGGATCAAGAATTGGAGAGGAGGATTTTAATACTTTCTCTTCTGTATATTATTGCTTTTGTAAACTTTTTATTTCTTTTCAAATGGAGTAATGAATGGCTGGAATCTTTGGGAGAATGGACGAATATTTTCAAAGAAGAATATGAAATTCTAGGTTGTTTAATGGCTTTTGTTCTGTAAGTAAAATGGTTTTATTTTCATTATAATATATTCATATTCTTTGAATAATTGATTGTGCATTGATTTAAATAGCTTTAGTCTTTTTTATCAATACATGGTTAATTATTATCACTTATGTATTAATTTTTCCAATCTTTAAAGTCTATTATCTAAAAAAATTCTTCCAGGACTACAGAATGGACAAGTGATTACAAAAACTTAATAGAATGGCATATATACATTTTAGCTTTAGCCTTTTGTTTATAATGTTGTTATTTATGTTTTTTTTAATCCTGTTACATGTGTAGGTATGATATATTTAGATTAAATGATCTGTGATGTGTAGGAGGTTTATATTATAAATACCATCTATCATTTGTTTCAATCAAAATATAAATGTTGTGATTATATCTTCGATTTAAATAATGAGATTTATCTTTGAGTTTTAAATTGAATGATAAAATGCATAGATTGCTTCCAGATTTATCTTGTTGTAATCATGTATAATTATGAGATCACAGGTTTATGTTTTTGTTTCATTTTCTATCATTAAAACCTAAGCTGCCAATACATGTTCTGAATTTCTTTAAAACAGTCATAAGGTTTATTGCAGATTTTTCTCTTGGACATGGCAATTGGATCTTCAATATTCATGCAGATGCTTGGATACAACTCACTAATTCAATGACAGGATAACTTCTTTGTATTTTTCTTTCATTTACATATCATGTATGGTTCAGCTTTGACTATCCACATGTTCATGTTTCATTAACATTTTTTTGCAAGATTCTTTAAATTTGAAAAAGAAAAACAATAAATATTTTTATGTGCTTTCTTTATCCGTTTCCTAGAAGCAATCATTTTTCACATCGATTTTCGTAAGTTTCAATTAAAACTTGCATCTTGTAAATCATGTAAATAAACGAAACTTGTATATCTTCTGCTTAAATACAACTACTATAGTTACATTTGAATATATGTACATATATATAGTGTGTTTAGTAATTAGTTAGTTATTTCTCTCTTTTATTCGTTTCTTTTAGGATTCTTAGATTGGCTAACGGAGCCATTAAACCCGTCAAAACGAGTTACACCAAACAACTTGGGTTATTTAGACAACCCTAGAACATACTCGCTCTTCCAGTTGACGGATGGTCAATTTCGCCCGTCAACATGTACTTAATCATAACGAAATTAAATTCAATCAATAACTCATTATATTAGTACATATTTCGTCAATTCATCATTCAAATTTCACATCATAAGAAACTACTCAATTATTTGGTTTCATTCCATTACAAAATCATCGCTATTACCATATATATGACAATATGACAATGTTATAGTCCACTTTGTAAACTCAACAATTAACATTTCATTGTCCTCAAAAACACATCAAAAGCAACGAAATGATGAAATTAACATTTCATTGTCCTCAAAAACACATCAAAAGCAACGAAATGATGAAATAGTAACGATATTTTGTTTATTTAAAATTCAAGTGACGAATCAATCATCATGATCAATATCGAGGAAAATTAATCTATAAGACGATGTTTCAAATTTAAATGGAATATCGTAACATCTTATAATTTTTAAAGAACCAAAATATACATCCTATGCAACGTTCAAGGAAGGTCCAAGATGAAACATGTAGCTTTTTATTAGGTCTATCATAGAGAACTTCTCCATGTGTTGTAATATAAGCTTATTCATTTAAAATCAAGTGTGAATTAAAATTTAATCTTTACCAATATATTTTAGATTTACTAGGATCTTCCCCTAACCCTTTATCATTAATAATATTTTAATACTATAAACTTATTCATTTAAAATCAAGTGTGAATTAAAATTTAATCTTTACCAATATATTTTAAATATATTAGGATCCTTCCCTAACCCTTTATCATTAATAATATTTTAATACTATCCCCGTGAAGTTGGGATTCATTAACTTCAATTTTTAATAAGTATCCATAATAATTTATGTGGAATCCCTTCAACATAATAACATCATGACTGAGATAAATAAATCAATTATTGTTAAATTGATACAAGGTAAATCTTTTATATAACTTATTAAAACTCAACATTCCTATATAAATCGTCATTAAATATTTAATAATATATTAGGATACTTCCCTAACCCTTTATCATTAATAATATTTTAATACTATCCCCGTGAAGTTGGGATTCATTAACTTCAATTTTTAATAAGTATCCATAATAATTTATGTGGAATCCCTTCAACACAATAACATCATGACTGAGATAAGGGATTCATTAACTTCAATTTTTAATAAGTATCCATAATAATTTATGTGGAATCCCTTCAACACAATAACATCATGACTGAGATAAATAAATCAATTATTGTTAAATTGATACAAGGTAAATCTTTTATATAACTTATTAAAACTCAACATTCCTATATAAATCGTCATTAAATATTTAACCATTACTTCATTAAATCTTTAATATGTTTAATACATTTATGTATTATTATTATAATTACATAATGTATATAGATTAATATACATAAATAAGTATCCATAATAATTTATGTGGAATCCCTTCAACATAATAACATCATGACTCAATAAATAAATCAATTAAAGTTAAATTGATACATGGTAAACCTTTAATATAATTTATTAAAACTCAACATTCCCATATAAATCGTCATTAAATATTTAACCATTACTTCATTAAATATTTAATATGTTTAATACATTTATGTATTATTATTATTATTACATAATGTATATAGATTAATTACGCCGAAAGGCGTATACCTATTGGAGATGGGCACAATTAATCACCTTTTAATCTAAAATTCTAATCTGATGGTTAACAATTGAAGATGTTGGCATATTCTTAGTCGTCCTCTCAAATCAATGAATGGGATTTACTCTTCATAACTTCCTTGTATTTTTGAATGCATGAGTTAATGTGTTTACTTTTTAACATTTACCTAATCATATTAAGAAATTATTGTACCACCATATGATTGCCACGTTTAACTGATTAACCTTTGGAATTACCACATTTAATTTTTGGATTTTCTCAATTCTATGTGTGTTTTAGTTGTCGATGCATTTCATATTGGATCGCCCAACCATCTTATTTCGGCGTTCACCAGCCACTTTGCGGCTGTGCTAATATACATATATGTTTATACATATAACGATCAATTCACAATATATAGTGATTACATCTGTCCCAAAAAAAAAACGCATCAATAGGAGACATAAAATTAATTTTATCGAATAACGAAAATCCTCAAACTTGGCGAGGTTAAGTACACAAAGAAAAAGGAAAAGTGAGGGCGTGGCCAAGGTATAGGAGAGAATACCCCGGATGGGGTGACATCTGTCCATGGCGTTGAGGCGAGGTGGCAAGGGGAGGTGGCGAGGGGAGGCGGGGGGGCTTTATTAACCGTCCTCCCCACACACTCTACGACCCATAGTGCGCGTCAACTCCTCTCATCTCCGTAGCATGAAGCCTTTCAGCACGAGTGCCATAGGTTCTAACGGACAGAGCATTAAGCTCGTCGCATTAATGGAGTTTATTGGGATTTATTGGTTCATCAACCTTCGGCTGTGCTCCATTCTGTTTGAACAGTTCTCTGCGCAGAGAGGCGAATTAGCTCTCCTCTCCATCCCAGCCATGCCGCGTCTAAGGGGGAAACCACGTAGAGGGGTTGGCTGGTATGCCGCAGCCGAGAGAAGGAAAAGACACAGGGCCTTCCAGAGTGCAGTGACTCTAGTTCGAAGGCGTCGACGACAGGCAATTCGAGAAACTTCATCGCCTGGTACAATTGTAGAAGAGGACCCGAGCATACAGCCCCCTCCGGATTTCCTGCACCAGAATATGATCACCTTCCCGGATGACTAGGACCCCTACGCCCATGTCTTTCGCCCTCGCTTCACTCCGCCCGACGGAACCTCCACCGACTCCTATGCCAAAGCTTCTCTGGACCCCGGCCCAGGACACTACTTCATCGAAGAGGAGAAGGTCAAGGAAGGTGAAGACGCTGATACAGTTCAGGATGCAGACGGTCAAGGAGATGAAGACGCGCAGAGGAGGCCGCCCTCGCCACCTCTCTTGCTCCCGGAGAAACTGCAGCTCATCTTTGAACTCTGAGAGCGAGCAGAGGATCAAATCTTTCGCGCGGTCTGCGCAAGCCAGCGACTAGACATGTTATATGCAGCTTACTCTAATGCCTCCCCCAAGCGACTTTGTCCTACCTGCGCACAGCCTTTCGCCATTCCAGCTCGAGAAGCAGAAGCACGGGACGACAAGGCGAGCCTCGGCTAAAAGGTTCCAGCGTTTTCATGTTTTTCTTTACGATTGTTGTTATACTTTCTCAGGACAGTAGTCCTCTAGCTGTTAGTCAAACTAGCCTCAGGAACTCCACTATTAAAATGTTGTTAGTTAAGACTATACCCCCTTGTTTCCTACGGGCAGGGTGGCTCTATGCTTTCCATCACTTTTGGACCTGTTACAGTGTGATAGCCAGGTGTCCTGGTTTCCTTCACAGGCAGGACATCTGGCTCCTATCTGGCATGTATTCTCTCTTTTTTGTTTAAAGATATAATAGGAAGGTCCCACTTTTACTTAAACAAAAAAAAAAAAAAAAGGTATAGGAGAGAATGAGTTCCACACTTCACGGTGCTCCTTCAACATAAATTTTCCATATTTTATTGAAATTATAAGCAATATATTCTTATCAATATCATTGCATAAATATAATATAATTTATTAATTATCACCTAAATTAGCCTGGATGGTTGATATATCATTTCACTAATGAGAGTTGGATAAAACTATGTACTAATATAAATTTTCTGAGTACTATAATAAATAAAATTTCTTATAAACCAAACTAAATTTAATGCATCAAGCTCAACCCCTATTGAAATGAATTACTCGGACTGTTCTAATAAGGTTCATCACAGAAAAGGTTAAACCGACCATTAGGTTTAGAGTACAAGCGTAAACTATACAATCAAAGCCCAAATGTGCACGCTCTTGGAATAATGCTCTGATAACCAAAGGCACGTCATCTAAGTATTGTTACACTGTTCGTTATTTGCACAGTTCCATAAATTCAAGAACATTGTTACTCCTTACAGTTTCAACCTTTGCAATTTCACTTGAACTTACAGATATATTGCTTGTTAATTATTCCCCAATTCATAGCAGAACTACGACTAAGGTTCAACCGTTTCTCAATTAATTTGCGGAGAACAATAACGCATGAAAAATATTCGTTAATTAAATCTTCGCATAGACCTCAATAGGAAGGCCATGACAATTTTGGTTCAGTTCAGGCATTAAAGGTTCAACTTAATATATACGTATACGAAGCCACATCTGAAGAACTAATTCATACTGCAACCTCAAAAATATACAGGAATGACCTTTATAAAATGAGCCAATTCTTCCCGGGACTAAAAATGGTGACAGAAAATTTAAATTTTTACTCAACTTATGATTTCATATGTAGTCGTTATGAGATATCACTGCAAACAGCATTCGTCAAATTATCTTAATGCAAGAATTATTATATAACAATAGTTAAATCTCTATTTACCTTATGTAACAAGGATTTAATCCTTGGACTCTTCAATAAAAGAGACCCATAAATAATAATTGGCAGGCAGATTTTACTCTAAACATTCCTTTGTTTTTTGAGAACATTCTATAATTTACAGAAATCATAATGTCGGAAAATTAAATCGTTCAATCCAAAACAATTGATGAGTAATATACACCAAATTCATAAAAACCAACTAGACTTCAAATACCTTAACCGGAACTTGATGGTATGTGATATTGATTTCCAACTTGGCGTTGCGTTTGCTTTCTGAATTCATCGGTACCTCCCTCCCAACCAACGCTAGGGGTATTCTTCTTCCCCCTTATCCCCGAGCTACAAAGGGGCTAAACACAAAAACCACAATGCAATAGCTTCCAAGCTTGCCTCGTAAGGAAGAAATGTAAGATCCATTTCCCCTCTTCTCTATAGAAAAATCTCCAATGACACATGTCCTCATGCACAAACAATATACTTTTTAATTCATTTAATTGAAATTATTCACCCACACACTTTTCACACTCTCTCCAAGTTGCACAAGTAATTACCATTTTTATTCTATTTAAAAAGTCATTTTCCCAAACATTCCCCATTTATTTAATTGAAATTATTCATTCACACACTTGTCACACTCTCCCCACTTTGCACAAGTAATTACCCTTTTTATTCTATTTAAAAAGTCATTTTCCCTCACATTCCCCAATGTGTTCCTATTTTTTCTCTTAGTTGTCCCTTTGTTCCGCAAATTCTCATTTAATGAGTGTCCCCTAACTAGATTTTAGTTAGAGTTTGATTAGGAGTCTTCTTTTAGTTAGATTTAGTGGTAGTTTGACTCGAGATGTTATTCTATGTCTACACATATTCTCTCATGTTTTATTTCTTTCTATTTTAAAAATCTCTTTTATTATTTTCATGCACACACATGTGCAATTTTCCCAACCTTTTAGTTTTATTCTCTTTTTTCCTAGAGTTTGGTTTTATTTCAAATCTTTTAACTTATTGCATATTTTATTTAATCCTTTATTTAAATTTAGACTTAGAGTTAGTCTAGATTTAGGCTTAGACTCTGGTTATGCTTCTTTGTTTATAATTTACTGATTAATTAATATTATGTCCTATCAAGGTCTAAGCATTTTATTGATTTTCTAGGACATCTATATTTATTGACTCACAAATTAAGTACGCGATGTGCCCTTCAAGATGCACATTCGTGCTCCAAGGGTGTCACTCGTTTTTAACTGGTTTTGAAAGTTTGTCCGACCCTTGGAGTCAACACTCCATTTGATCGACCTTGTGAGAGAATAAGGGCTTCTAAGGAATAAGGAATCTGCCTTATTGCGCACCCCTTAGAATTCTTCGTGAACGACTTTCTCAGTCCGCCCTCACGACATCGTGGAGCTCTCAAACTAGGTAATCGTTAACCTATAGATCATAGAGGGGGTGCTAGTAGACTGTGACAGAGATGTTTCCACACCTCTAACTCAAATGTCTGGTTTATGTGCATGACCCCTTTACTCCTTATGTGAGTCGGATTAGCAAGCATCGTCAAACATGCATCCACTAACAAAAACAATGTCAATAACCCATATGCATAAATCGTACTATAATCAATAATATATCACATGTGTGTAAAATTAAATACTCAGGAAAAATACAATCCACTCATTGACACAATCCACTCATTGACACAATCCATAGTCCAAGGAAGTCCATTGATGCCATCAACATCCATAACTTCTCATGTGTCCTGCACACTCAGAAGAAATCGTCAATAATATTTGTCAATACATGTACATCAGAAAGTAACAATAAATCACAATACATCATTATCATCATATATAACTCATAATCGAAACGAAATCATATTGTACCATAACCGGATCACTTACACGCAAGTTTACTCAAAGAATAATTCAATAAAAGTGTGCTCAGTATATCGGGATGTTACAAGGGGTGCAGGGTGTAATGGGTTATGGGTTAATATTTTAACGGTTTAAGGGTTAATAAGGAAATATTAGGGCTTGGTGGTTAAGGGGTTAGGGATTAAGGTAGATTAAGGGGGTTTAGGTCCTACTAGGGGATTTATAGGTTAATGGGGTTTTAGGGAGTAGGGGTTAGAGTTTTAGGCTTAGAGATTAAGGGGTTAGGCCGGGTTAGGGTTTTTTAAATAGAAATCACTAATGGAAAGTGGAGATTCCACACTGGTTGAATGTCTTTGTCTTTGTTGTGTTTTTTTTCCTATATTATATTTGTAAATGTTTGTATTGTTTTAATATTTTTTATATACACTAATATTGTTTGATTGTTTGTAATTATAAAGGAACAATGCCCTAAATCACTTCCTGTGGAGGAAGATGTGTTTGTACAAGTGCCTTTTCAGGAACATGAAGAAAATATTGAAGATCAAGTTAATGATCCTATGGAAGAAGATGTTGATGCTAATAATATAGTTGAAGAAGATGGGACAAATATATTGATCCATGAGACATTTAATAATGTTAAAATGGATGATGATGACGAACAACTTGATGATATTTTTGATATACATGTACTTGAGAAGGAAATTCAACCTCTTTATGAAGACTCCAAAACAAGTCTTCTCTCTGCTATATTGTTGTTGGTGAACTTAAAGGTTATGAATATTTTTTCAAACACTTGTGTGATAGATCTACTAAGGCATGTAATATATTTTGTCACACTTAGTCCATGATGATAAAGGTTTTCTTCTTTCCTTTATTTTTATTGTTAGTCAATCAATTGTAAAATTTGGATGCAATATGTACGATTAATATTCTTTACATTAACCATTATTTATTTTTTATGTTGTATATTGTTAGTTGAATTTTGGTTACCACCGTCAAATGTTGTATGTCGCACATATCAAGATTTACATGCCATTATGAAATATATTGGAATGGAGTATCAATCTATTCATGCATGTCCTGATGATCATATTCTATATTATGGAGAATATACGTCGAAAGAAGAATGCCCGAAATGTCAAATTAATAGATATTGAATCGGTCAAGTAACAAAAAAGGTGTCTCGCAAGGTTCTTCATTATATTCCCATAATCCCACATTTGCAACGATCATCTAGGTGCAAAAGCATAGCACAATTTATGGATTACCATGCAAAGAACATAAGTAAAGTTGGTGTTCTTTGAAGTCCTGCCAATGGATCTTCATTAAAGAAGATAGAGGAAATATGGCCAAATTTTAAAGATTAACCTTGTAGTCTTAGGCTTTCAATGGCAGATGACAGAGTCAATCCATTTGGAGAGCTCAGATCTACTTACTTAGTGTGGCATGTTTTTGTTATCAACAATAACATTCCTCCATGAATGTCAATAAAGAGGGAGCATATAATGTTGGCAATGATTGTTCCAGGTATTTGTTTAAAATAAATGTTTTTAACAAGGTAACATCTCATTTTTCTTGTTTGTTTCATAATTATGTATTATATTTTATTGTTTACTCATATATGTTCAATTATGTGATCTTATAATTATGTTTGATATTTTTTTATTTACTCATATATGTAGTAATTATGTATTGTATGTTAAATCACTTAGGTAAGTACCAAGCCAAATATATGAATGTACATATAGAGCCTCTTATTGACGAGTTACTAGAGTTATGGAAGGGCTTCACTATGTATTATATCTCTAGACCAGTAGGTTCCCAAAGGAAATCTGAATTCCATGCAATGCTTGTATGGACAATTGACGATGCCCCAGGGCTAACAAATTTATGTGGTATGTTAGAATGTTACACTGCACTTTAATAACATTTAATTTTATGAAGTTCATATCATGCATGTTTTTTACATAATCCCTTCATTAAACATACTTCGAATAATTGATATACATTTAATCCATCTCTTGTAGGTCTTAAAAAAAAGGGTAAATTTCCATGTCCAGTTTGTGGTCCTAAGATGAAATGTCATCGTTCAAGAAGTTTAGGAAATGAGGTGTTTGATGAGTATAGGAACTTCCTCTCTAAGAGTCGTAGGTATCGAAGTACCAAGAAACATCTTTTCAATGGTAAAGAAGAGAATAGATTAAAACCACGGAGAATGATACCTCATCTATAGAAGTTGCAATATAATAGAAATTGTCAAGGTATATTGGAACAAATCGTTTATGTATCATACATGAAATGTCTGTAATATTTTATTTATTGCATTATGTTCATTGTACTAATTGACAACTATTGTTGTAATATCTTTAATTTATATTCTTCACCTTGAAGGTTGTCATGAAGGAATGAATAATGGGGTGCTTCCACGAGGAATGAAAAATTATCCCATAAAATTTAGTAGGCTCCCCTACTATGAGAAGCTAGAAATTGTTCATTTGTTTGATACAATGCACATCAGGAAGAATGCAACAGAAACATTATGGTGAATCTTAGACGGAAGGACTGACAAAGAACAAATTGTCAAGATTTTTAATGACATTAAGGAGGCCAATCATGCAATGCAAAGTGTGATTCACTCAAATAGCGATGCAGACGGCCAAGATATAAGCACCCTTCCATGGTTATTGACATAGCAACAAAGAAAGGATGTAAAAAAGATTATTGAAAAAATCAATTTTCCCACTGGATTTTCCTCAAACATAAAAAATATCTTTACAAAGAAAGGTGAATTAGGTGGGGTAAAAACTCATGATTATACCTTGATTAAGGTAATTATTTTGGTGTATATATTTCTATATTGGTGAAACATCTTGTTCGTGTTTTTTTAATCTACTAATTTGTGACTAAATAATGATTCATTTTTTTATGTTACAGTATGTTGTACCTCTGTCTCTCCCAGAAAACTTTGACAACAATGTCAAACAAGTTATATATGATCTCGTCAAATTCATGAGGTAAGTGATGTTTTATATGAAAAGTGTATTTTTTTCAATTCGTTGTACAACTTGTATTTCATTGCATGTGTTTTACTCGTAATGTAGTACTATATACTTTTTTCTTGAAACATGTGATTTTCTTACATCATTTGTAGATGGTTTTCATCTAAACAAATCTATAAAGAAGATATAAAGTATTGGAGGTTACAAATTCCTCATCTAATGTGTGAAATGAAAAAGTATCCACCTCCCACATTTTTCGATGCACAAGAACACTACCTCGTACACCAAGTTGAGGAGATTGAAAAGTGTGGACATGTACACACAAGGTCAATGTGTATGGTTGAGAGGCACTTGAAATCATTGAAGGATTTGGTTAGACAAAGAGCACATCCTAAGGGTTCTATGGTAGAGGGATATATGGTATATCAAACCATGGTTTATATTACTTAATATCTTCCTAAAATATATGCAAGTATTAATGTGGATCGCATTTGGGATGTCAACTCCATCAAAAAATTTGAAAGGGAGAACCTATTGGGGATAGGTAGAATGGAGAAAGTGACATGTAAGTAGATGGTGGAAATTTATAATACATTTGAATTTGTTTTATGTATATGATACTTATTTAATTTGTAGTCTTCGTGCATAATCCATTATTATGAAGGCATACCATGGTAACTGATTATATGTAAAATATTGTTTTATTTCAATACAACTGGTCGAGAGTGGGATGCAATACATTTATACATTGCAAACAATCTCGATTGGATGAAGGTATGGATTGAACAATGTATAAAATATAATAATAGTAGGTTATCATGTTTTGGTGTGGCTACATTGGTCAAAGAAGATGAATGTAAAGGAGATACGGTTCTTACACATAGAGAAATTGATTTAGCACATGGTTTAAAAGATAAATATGCAAACATATTCACCCATACTATTTAGTATTTTTGAATATTATATTGATGTATATGGCGTATTTTTTTTCTCATAAATTTTCATAATTTCCAACTATAAATATGTTTATCAATTGACAATTTTTTTTGTGTGTGTGTGGCATATTTAAGTTGAAACACCACAAGGCTATGTGGTGCAATGGCTACAAATTTCACATCAAAAATTTTATTTGAACTTTGTAGGTTGTTGAATCCCACAAATACTCAAAATTTGGTTTCGAAAATGACACCAACATTTGCAAAATTGAATCTACTTTCAATTCCTATATATATTTTTTATTTTCATTATTTTTATCTAATTTTATTTAATTTTTAAAAAAAATCACTGCATAATATTTTCAGTTGACATTATGATTTAGTGAAATGAAATATCCATATCTCTAAAAACATACAATGAAAAATTTAGAAAAAATTATATTCATAATCCTTAAACTGTGCTTTTCAAAAAGGTATTTTAGATTTTACTTTTAAGTAAAAATTAAGATAGATACAAGGTGGGGGAAAACATGTGTTTAAAATATGCAACGTTTTCATCTTGGTCAACTTCAAAAAATTCTAGAAATTATAATATTCATCTGTTAGATACAAAATTATAGTCATAATAAAATAGAGTCTAACAATACATTTAAGGGTAACAATCATTCCTCCCAACCACCCAAGCTACATCCAATGGATGAACTTGTCTATGCTATTATCAAAAGTGAACTTAGATTTGTACGCCCACTTTGAGCCTACAGGAAATGTTTTTTAGGGAGTTCAGTTAGTTCCCAAGTTTCATTTTTCACAATGGCATCATATTTTTCTTGCATTTAAGGGGTTAATAAAAATATAATCTCATCTTTAGAAATCAAAGGACAAGGTTTGAAATTTCATGGATGATTTTAGGGGCTAAATTTCGCTCATGGGCTAATTTTCCATGGTTTTTCCAAAAATGAGATTCGCTATTTTAAAAATGATTTGCCCAAATTCTATAGGATACAATTATTTTACCTTAAAAATAGCCAAAATTTTATAAAAGCTATATAAAATCCTTATAAATTTGAATATTTTTACAACAATATCGCCAAACATTTATAGTTGGCATATGAAGGATTAGAAATATTCGCCAAGGTTTCTACATTTTAAAACAAAATTCCATCCTTAAAATAATCTCTAGTTTGAATGTTGAATTTGTGAAGTTGGGCTTTCAAGTGAAGGATATGCAAAATCAATACAAAGTCATAACAAAAGGAATCAGAGTGGGAGGCCTATACAAACTCAATGTTAATGTTGAGATTCATCAAGCTTAGTTATCTACAAGTGTTTCTACAGAAGAACTTTGGCACTTCAAGTATGGAAATTTAAATCTCTAAGATATAGTTTTACTTCAAAGAAAATAGACGGTGAAAGGTCTTCCAATTTATAAGAATGAGCATGTTGAATGAGATGGTTGTGCACTAGGAAAACAACATAGGAATGAATTTCTAGTGAAGAAAAATAAATGGAGAATAGATTTTCTTGAATTAGTGCATACTAATGTTTGTGGCCCAATGAAAACTAAATCACTTGGATGAGATTCTTATTTTCTTATGTTCATTGATGATATGACTCTATTTCTTAAGAAATGAAAGTAATGTTTTTGAATGCTTCAAAGAGGTTAGAAATATAGTTGAAAAGTAGAGAGGTAAACATATCACGATCCTTAGATTAGATGAAGGGGGAGAATACACTTCAAGAGAATTCTTAAAGTACTGCAAAGACAATGGAATTCAAAAATAGTGCACAATTCCACATATCCCTAAAAAAATGGCGTGGGTGAGAGGAAGAACAAAAGCATGCTTAAAGGTAAGAACCCCCCTAATAGTTTGTGGGATGAAGCTATAAGTATAGTTATGCATCTACAAAATTGAAGTTCAACCAAGTGTTTAGAGCATAAAACTCCTTATGAAGCATTCAATGGATATAAACCAACTACTAATTATTTGAGATATTTTGAGAGTAAAGCGTTTTCCCACCTCCCAAAAGAAAATTAAAGGAAACTTGATGCAAAGTTAGTCAAATTTATTTTGATTGATTATTATGATGACCACAAAGATTACAAAATGTACATGATTCTATTACTCATAAAGTCTTTGCAAGTAGGGATGTTATATTTAATGACTATGCTAGTCAAGATGAGAAAATCAACAAAGCAAATCAAGACATCAATCATGTATAAATATTATATTTTGAGAAAGCATAGGATCATGAAAAATGAATAAATGTTATATATATTTTTTTATATGAATCATTACTTTAAATAAAATAGCATTAAATATTGTTTTTTTATACATGTAAAAAAAAAAATCTTGAAAAAGTTTGTTTTTTCTCTACTTTTTTAATTGTGTTTATAAAAATGCTTTAAAATGAGAGTTTAAAGAAACCCTTTTTAATAATTTAAAAATTATTTATTATTAAAATAACATATTTTTAATTTTTTTTTATAAAATATTAAACCTAATTTCAATTCATATTGAAATTTGATAAACTGTAGCCCGTTAATAAATTACAACTATATGAAATTCAAGGCACCCCACACCATATATTGAAAAGACACCATATATTAAAAAGTAGAGATTTTGAAAATTATAAAGTTTTAATTTTCTCTATGGATCTAGACAAATTAATGATCATTTTTAACACGATTTTAAAATGCACAATCCATTTACTTTTGGGGGTCATGAATAGATATACTAATCTTTCATATAATTGGTTTTATTATTGATGTTACTCAATACAAAAAATTAAGAATTTATTTGAAAATAAATATTAAAGAGAATTAGCATTTTCATATCTCCTATAAATTTAAATTTCACAATTTACTATAACTTAAGATGGACGGAGGTTTCCTTGATCTCTTCAAAGGGTTTTGTGAAACACTTCCACAACATATTTGCATCTATATAAGCTTTTGGAACCATCACTTAAACTTAAGATTAAATTTTACAACTTAGGATAACTTAAGTTGGATGGAGGCTTCCTAGGATAACTTAAGTTGGATGGAGGCTTCCTTGATCTTCTCATAGGCCTCCATAAAACACTACAATTTATCATTTGAACTTGAATTTAAATTTCACAACTTAGGATAACTTAAGTTGGATGGAGGCTTCCTTGATCTCCTCAAAAACCTCCATGAAACAACAACATATTTGCATAGTTATAAGCTTTTGAAACTATCACTTGATCTTAAATTTAAATTTCACAACTTAGGATAATTTAAAATGGATGGAGGCTTTCTTGATCTCGTGATCTCCTCAAAAACCTCCATGAAACACTTCGACAACATATTTACATTGATATAATCTTTTATCGCCATCACTTAGACTTTGATAGTGCCCATATAACTTAAAAATCCACACATAGAGAGTCTTCATAAAATTTCAGTAATTGGATAAATAAGACTAGAAAAATAGGTTTAAATTCCCTGTATTAATCAAATTAATTTTGTAATATTACTTCAAACATCATATTGTAAATTTATTTCTTTGATTTCATTCAAATAAATAAAATAGTGAAAGGAAGGTTGTTTAAAAAATAAATAAAAATGGTGAAAGAAAGGTTGTTTAGTCGGTGTACCGCATACAAGTTAAGAAAATTTTTTTATTGCATTACCATCGATTGCTATCTTTTCCATTGGACCAATCATATTTGATATCACCATCGTTGTATTGGCAGTAGTATTATATAAAGATCTAGAAGTCGTCTGGGTTGTATCATGGATGTGAATTAAGAATCAGTGAGACTATTTAATCCATTTAAGAATGGGTAATGGGTGTTTGGTTATTGAAAGTTTAAACATACATGCGGTCCTTCCAAATTGGCTA
Organism: Picea engelmannii; assembly: GCA_009831015.1. Classification (NCBI taxonomy): domain Eukaryota; kingdom Viridiplantae; phylum Streptophyta; class Pinopsida; order Pinales; family Pinaceae; genus Picea; species Picea engelmannii. Next base: position 224,169 of record ML806436.1, read on the forward strand.
AACATCTCAGAATTCTGGAATTGATCAAAACTCCTAAGGACATTTTTATGTCTATCCATTATACGCTTTACCGTTCTCACAAACTCCAAAGGATTCTCCACCATTCCCATGATAGGTACCCTCACATGCAACAAAGAAAAGTGATTTCCCCAAGGTGCTTGAGTTTTTGGTTTCAACATTTCATCTATGCTCTGCACAAATTTACGTTGTGAGTTTTTGGTTTCAACATTTCATCTATGCTCTGCACAAATTTACGTTGTCAGCAGATCTCTCGAAGTATCTTCCTCTTATTAAGAAACAGGAACTCATACAGACTAAATAAACGCATTTGAAAAGCAATGGGTCAATTGTTCAATGCATAACCTGTATTCCAGCTAAGACTCTCGTATTTAACAAACATAGTGCTGTGACTCTTGATTTCTTCATTTGTTTAATAACAGTGTCCTTCGGAGGCTCAGATCTCTTTTCATAAGCATCTTGTAAGCTTTGTTCTCCAACTGCAAGAGTAATGAAAAGTTCATAACATCTGAACTTTATTGTTATGAAGACAGCAAGGCAATTGCCGCTAAACTATGAAGTAATAGGACTGGCTGCAGCGGCTAAATAGAGTCTATTGGGGTAGATAGATTATTTATTTATAAATGCCAGACACTTTACCTTAGTCTGACAAATGTTTGTTGGATAATAATAACGTCGTCAGACTAAGGTTTGGTAATAACAATCACCTTAGTTGTCATTGCCGGCCTGTCATTGTTATTATTACCAAACAAACTTGACACGTAACCCGTTGTCCATACTTCTAGAACGATCTATAAACATCAATGTTTTGTGCAATTTCATATCTTTAAAATGTCGTCACAACTTGATCTACACTTCCCCAAAATCCATACCTCCATATTTTAAAGTGTTTTGGATCGTTGGGTGATTGTACATTCATCATAACAAAAAAAATTACATTATAGCGTTAACTATTATACACCAGCATACCTTGGGTATACCTCGGAAGCGGGGAAGGGAACGTTGATGAAAATAAAATGAGGTTATTATGTAAAAGAAAAGTATAATGTTTTTTAATAATGTATTGTGGCTTATTATGTTTCACTAAAATTTGGAGATTTAATTATATTTTATAATATTTTAAAGTTTAAATATTTAATAAATATATCTTTTATTTTTTATTTCTTAACTATTATTATTATTTTTTTTTATTTTTATATTGTTTCTATTACAGATTTTTCTAACTTGTATGTTTATTTTAGCTTCTAGTTATTTGTACATTATATTCAAAAGTAAAGATATGAAATGTCAAAGTCAAATTATAAAGTTTTCAATTTCTATTTTCTGTATGGATCTAAATAGACAAATGAATGACCATTTTTAACACGATTCTAAATGTACAATCCATCCGAAATTTACCTGTTCTTTGACTTTTACATTGTTGAATTTAAAGTTTTATGATTTAAATCCTATAAAATCCAGTCTAATTTATAAAATATTAAATATTTTGTATTCTGGTAATTTATTCAACTATCAAAATCCAAAATTTTGGAATATTCTATATTTTTATTTAATGCTCTGTAGTTTAGATTTTACGTAGTTGAATTTAAAGTTTTATAAATTAAATTCAACTAATACTTACTACTCTACGTTACTGAAATAATATGTTTCCGTGGTTTTGAACAGGAATACTACTTTTTTGTGGTTTTGAAATTATATCTCTGCAGTTTTGAAATTATATCTCTGTCGTTTTGAATGGGAATAATACTTTGACTTTTTCAAACAGGTTGAGTAATTAGACATCTTAAATGAAGTGAGTCACTTTTTACTTTGATTCAATTTTAATTTTACATAACGATATATATATATTAAGTTTCATAAGTAAAAATTGATTTGAGAGATAAAGTCAATCCATAATAATAATTGTTACATTTTTTTTCTCTTCTTTTCAATATGAGCATCCACCACCTATTCCAAAACCTCATCCTAACAAGGGGAGGCCCCCCAAAATCACCTTAGAGATCCTTTACGATTATATGGAATCAATAGAAAAAAGAAGAGAAGAGAGAGATGCCAAAATCCAAATAGAGTTAGAAACATTAGAAAAAATGAGTGAAGAAAGAGACATAAAACTCCAAATAGAGCTAGAGGCAATGATTGATAAAAAAATTAAAGATACCATTCAAACTCAAATAGAGGATAGATTCTTAGGGTTCAAGAGTAAATTGCAGACAATGAAGGATAGAATTCAAGAAATGGAAAAAACACAAACAATCAACCCAAGAAGGAGGGGTTGAAGAAAATCACAACTTGAGAGATAGGATTAAAGAGCTAGAAGAAAAACTAACCAACAATTTGACCCTCAGTAATATGAAAAACAAATTGGATATCAAACCCATCAAAGAGGAAATGAATAAGCTAATCGAACTGGACCATGAGCGTAACAAAAGAGCCTTGAACCTCATAATTTTTGGTATAAAAGAACAACAAGAGGATACGCTAGCAATAGTAAAAGAAGAATTAAAAAATAAATCACAAATTGATACAACTTACCTCATAGAAGCAAAGAGGCTAGAAAGAATAATTAATCACAAATATAGGTTGATCCGTGTCAAAGTAAGTTGTAATGACCATAAATATAACATACTTAGTAAATCTATGAGCTTAAAAGGGTCAGGAATATTTATAAATGAAGACCTCATTCCCGAAGACCAAGCTGAATTAAGGAAGGAAGTTCAAAAGGTGAAAGAAGCGAGGAAAGAAGGACAATGGGCAATAATTAGAAATCGAAAATCTATTGTTAGGGATAGAGACCAAAAGGATAATAATAAATAGGAATTTGGGACACTCAGGATCCTTTTTTGAAATTGTCGTGGCTTTCCATGGCACAAAGGTCATATGATAAGTTGGATCCTGAGTGATATTCATATTATCTGTCTAGCTAAAACTTGGGAGCATGAGGAGTCTAAGGTCCCTAACATGGAAGGATTTGTCTTTTGGTCGGCATGGAACAAAAAATCCAATCGTAGATGGATATGAGGCATAGCTTGTTATATTAGAAAGAGCATTTCTCCTCACATTCAACTTCATAAGATTGACCCTCTTAATCAATATATTTGGATAGAAATTTCAGACACCAATGCTAAGAAGATGTATACAGGAATTTGTTATTTTGCACCTATTAATTCTATTTTTTATAAGAAAAATAATCTAGATAAAAATTGTCCCTATAATAATTTAGAACAAGATATTTATAATTTCAAAAATGAAGGTAATATCCTCCTGATAGGAGACTTTAATGCTAGGACTGCAACTAAACAAGCTACTTTTTTAAGTAATGACTCCAACCATAATCCTTTATGGTTGGATGAGGACCTTGTTTTATCAAATAGCTACAAAAGAAGCTCTAAAGACCTAATTGAGAATTTGTTTGGTACTAAGTTGGTCAAGCTCTGCAGCTCTCAAGACCTAATAATTTGCAATGGAGTAATGTAGTGGCCAAAATCCAACTAGATGACTTGTATTCATGGGCTAGGTAGTAGTGTTGTATATTATGTGATATCCGATATTCCCGTTTCCAACCAAATAACAACTTTTGACCTTTTAAATGACCATGAGCCTGACTCTGATCATAAACCTTTAACCCTAACTCTAAAATTTTCCATGCATAGGAGCACCATTGAAGATAATTAAGATAATCAAAGGAATTTTCGCTTTGACAAAAGTAAAGTTGACATTTTCTAAAAGGATTTAAATAGTAAATTAAACCTCCTAACTTATAAGGACAACATTGAAGAACTCTATCATAATTTTACAACTATCCTTTCCACTTCTATTAAAAAGTTATCTTTCGAGGTGTCCTATAAAAGAATAATAGAACGACCAACCCTTGGTATGATAAAGAATGTAAAATTGCTAGGAAATCCATTAGGGATGCTTCTAATGAGCCCTTAAAAATCGATAAGATCAATATGTACAAAGCCCTAATTAAAAGGGAAAAAAGATATTATATCAATAAAAGGCAAGAGAAACTTTCACAACTATACAAGTTGGATCCTAAGAAGTTCTGGAGCCAAATTCTAAAACACAATACTAAAGAAAATAATAGGATTCCCTTAAGGGACTGGAATTCCTACCTTAAAAGTCTTTACGAGTTCCCTAATGCCATGGACACCATTCCTATTGTCCCTGCAAAGGAAGAAGTTTTTTCTTTAGATGACATAGAGTTCGGGGTTAAGCGACTCAAAAATGGGAAAGCTAAGGACATTGAAGGCTACCAAGCTGAAATTTTTAAAATTGGAGTGCCAATCCTTATCCCGCACATGCACAAACTCTTCAATTTAGCAGTCAAGCATGGCTTTCCTAAACCCTAGACACAAAGCCTCATTGTTCTTATTTTTAAAAATGGGGATAGAAACATTCCCTTTAATTATAGGACCATTATGATTAGCTCGATTTTAGCCAAGCTTTATGGAATTATTTTGGAAAAGAAGATTAGCCTTTGGCTAGAAAGTCACAGTAAAAGAGCTAAAGGCCAAGCCAGGTTTAGGAGATATCATTCAACTGTGGACCATCTTGTTACCTTTAGGATCATTGCAGAGGAGTTCCGCAATACTAAAACCAATCTTTTTGTTGTTTTGTTGACTTTAGAAAATCTTTTGACATGATTCCTAGGAAAAACCTTTGGAATAGGTTGAAAAAGATAAAAGTGTCTCTCGAGTTGAGGGTTGCTGCAATAAGGATGTATGAGAATGTTATTGCTAAGTTTAAAAACATTGAGGTCTGGTCAAAAGAGATTAACTACAATATCGGAGTCAAACAAGGCTGTCCCTTGTACCCTACCCTTTTTGGCATATACATTGACAAGTTAGAAGAATGCTTGGAAAAAGTAGGTTGTGTCGGCCTTACTCTCACTGGTACAGTCATCAATCTTCTTCTTTATGCCGATGATATTGTTCTTATGGCAAGGAGTCTCCATGATCTTGAAAACCAACTAAAAATCCTCAAGGATTTTTGCTCCAATATGGGTATGACTGTTAATATTGATAAGACTAAGGTCATGATTATTAAATCCAATAAGATCCCTTATGATACCTTTGTATATGACAACAACAACTTGGAGGAAGTGACTTCATACAAATATCTTGGAATTGATATTCACCACAAGCTCAATTGGAATTATAACATTGAGAAAATTGTTATTGGGGGATGGAAAGCTTATTATGGGCTTGAAAACAATTGTAAATCAACTGATCTTTGGAGTTGGGATAAGAAGAAACTCCTCTTTGAGACTCTTGTTACACCTGTTATTCTTTATGGATGTGAAGTCTGTGGCTGTAGTATCTCTCGTGAATCCTAGAGAAAGATAGAGAAAATACAAAAGTTTTTTATAACCTATAATCTCAAAATTAAAGGAAATACACCCT